>OX451738.1:1237750520-1238050737 GCA_948472305.1 Vicia faba
AACACCAAACCATAGACAAGGAGGGCCACAACTTCTTCAAAAGCTTGTAAGTCAAGGGAGTTCCAACATTCATGGGCCTTTTCAAACAGAAACCTGGCTAAGAACCCTTTGATACCACTTCTAACTTCCCAATGTCCCTTGAGGTCAGATGATTGTAGGTGTAAGGCTTTAGCAATCTCTTCAAGCTTGGGTTCCTTTTCTGTACCGTTGTAGGGTAGTTGATCAAGGATAGGGATCTTCAGAAGCCGGGAGAACTCCTCCAATGTAGGTACCAGCTGATAGTCCAAGAAGGTGAAACAGTGATGCAGAGGGTCAAAGAACTGGAACAGGACCTTTATCATATCTTCCTCAATGTTGGTATTGACCAAGCTGATGAGTCTTCCATGTCTCTCACTGAATGAAGAGCTCTCGGGAATCCTGGATATAAGTTCCTTAAGCTGAGGAGGGATCCTTACAAGGCTGATTTGAATTGTCTTTCTGCGAACAGTTTCCATGTCCTACAAAACAAGAACAAAGATGAAGATTCGAACCCCTGAAATGGTTAGTCAATGCATATGATGCTGGATGATGTCATGATGCTATGATTAAACACACCACAGATATTTACAAAGACAAACATGTAAGGCACACAAGGCACACAAGACAAGCCCTTAGAGTTTAGGCCAGCATGGGGTCTGGGTAGTACCCTCTTGAAGTTGGTGGGCTCAACCTGTCCTATTAGAAGTAACCGGGTTCTAAGGGTCCCAATATCACGTGATTGCTTTCATTGTTCATCGTTTCGATTTAGCCACTGAACTGGCGACCGAAATATTCCAGGAAAGCAACCCTCAATTGAGTGTAGTATCGAGTATCAACCAACCTCGGACTGCACCAAAGTCAGTTATCTCACTACCCTAAAGAGGCAAAAGATAGTTCAATTAAGGTTCCTAAGGTCTGTTGATGCTTCACGACACCACGCGGAGGCCCCGTACTCTCCTTGACTGAACTCAAGGGTTACCGGTACACACCAAAGTGCCACATCAACGTAGCAGACTGTTTCAACCATGTCGGTATACCCCGCACAGTTCCCTCACAGCCTTGTTGCTACTTTCTAAGAAGGTATCCCCAGATCCGGGTTAGGATCTATAGAACTCCCAAGACAGTACCCACAATAATAAAGCAAACAATTCAGACAATTGAAAACACAAGTAATCTTAGTCCTAAGGTACACCTCACTTTAAGTTTCCCCAGCAGAGTCGCCAGTTCTGTGATCGGTGGATCTGGAACTGACTAATTAACGCTGGTTCGCGAAATGTCGCGGAAGCAAGAGTCGCCACCGTATTTTATTTTCTCCAAATGGAAAGGACAAAAGCACAGAAAAATTCCTTAAAGAGATTGCTCTCGGTTCGGGAGGTAGGTTATAGAAAGGGAAGGTGTTAGCACCCTTTCTATCCATGGTTATCCATGGGCTCTTAGATACTTGCTCACTTGTGTTTTCAAAATGGTTTGTTTGCTTTTCAATTGTGGGTTTTAAAAAGTCTCTTTGAAAATTTCAGTTCGACTCTTGTATCAGTCCTCAAGAGTGTTTGAAAAATTGCTTTCGAAAGCTTTTTGAAAAGGTGTCGGTGTGAAAAGAGTTTTGAATTTTTGTTTGAAATTAGAGCAAGTATCTAGAGTCGTCTACCTACCCTAAGGAATTCGTCTGTGTAGATGTCCTTAAAGTAGTGCCATCCCACCATTGAGAGGTAGGTAGCACCACCATTGGAGGTGTTCGGGTCAATTCGAAGTTCGGGACATGGTGATCACCAGAGCAATAGGAAGATACCTTAGAAGCTACCCTCATGCCAGGTTCCCGGATCATGAGGACTTACTAAAACATCCTCTACTCGACGATCACCTTTCGAGGGGCAAGGCAACAGTGAGGCGTACCCTAGGGGTGGTGTGTGACTTGTGTGTCGTTTTTAGATATTTCTGTCTTGTCATGTATTGGTGATCTACGTTTTTGTTTTATTTTGACATTCATTCTTGCATGCAAATTTATTGACAGTTAAAAAGATGCGGAAATTAAAAGTTCTACGCTATTACAAAGGCGCGGGTCCACATCGCCAAATTAAATCCAGGACCCGATTTGACATAAAATAAAATGCGAGAAATATAAAACGTCTAATTTACACGGCTTTGGGAGAATTACATAAATATTATAAGAAAGGAAACAAAAATGCGAAGAGAATTAAAATCGAAAGCGAGGGCGTTGGACCCTTTTTAATGAAATTAAATTATGATTAACAAATTAATTAAATTAAAATAAAAAGAAAAGAGTTTTGGGAGTTTTTGTATTTATGGATTTTTATGAGAGAATTTAAATGAAATTAAAAAAATTAATTAATTAACCCTAATTCTAACTATTTTTATTTATTAAGAAATATGTTAAAGTTGCACCTAAAATTAACCTAATTAATTAATTCAATTTTATTTACAAAAATAAATAATTAATTATTATAATGGTAAAAGAAAAGAAAAGGATAAAAATAATCAAAACCCTAATTCTACAATTTTTAAGTTTATTAAGAAAATATTAAAATTAATCCTAGAATTTAAAACTAAATTAATTGATAACATTTATTTACAAAATAGCATTTAAATAAAATATATTTTATTTTTGTGACTTTCTGATTTTTTATTATATTTTTTTTTTATGTTATGAAAATATTGATTTAAAGAATTAAATTAAAACTAATTAAAACAAATAAAATAGAAAAATATAAAAAGAATGAAAGAGCAAACCAATGGGGGGTTCTGTCCCCAAACTGGAGGTGTGATCCAGCAATTCTGGCCCATCTTTGGAGGCCTTTTGTTGACTTTTCAGCGCGCATAGGGCATCTCTGACTCACACCCATGGTACTCTTCCAATCAGGGCCCTTGGATTGAGGTTATAGGCCATGTGGCAAGCTGAGATTGTGGAGCGCATGGTGGTCTTTGAGGCTTGAAACTGCATGGGATTAAATTGAAACAAAATATATGAATAAAGTGAGGGGACCTGGGAATCGAACCCAGATCCCAGAGGTTACCAAACTCCTTGTCCACCAACGGAGCTGTTAACGCGCGTTGAATATAGAATGACAAATAAATAATATAAGAGAAAACTTGGTTAGTGGCCTAGAAACAACAAAAACGCGCGCTAATTTCAAATTGCCCTATCACGCTTTGCCACATGATCATCTTCTTCATTTATCCCTGAAACAAAAAAGAATTAGCGGGGGTTTTAAACCCCCCCAGAATGCACCCTTTTCAAAAATAGCGAATAGCTCGTCTTGCTATATAAATTAGGCGCGATTAGTGGGTTAAGTTCGTCCAAGCATCCTGATTCTGGCCATGGTACTGGGATGTCTTAATTTTACAGTATACGAAAATGCCCAATTTGAAGCTTGAGGAACCCTAGCGAGCTTCAATGGTGAAATCGCGTGTGATGCACAAAAACTCAATCAAAACATATGGTTAGCTTTAGAATGATCCACTGAATACAAATCCAACATTAAAAATTGCAAACAATGCATGAATTATGATACAAGAATATGAAAAAGAGCATGAACAGGACAAGATCGTGCTACCAATTCTTTGCGTTAGAGATGATGGTTTTGATCCAGAAACCTTCCTTGAAGCCTCAGGAATGCAATGGAATCAATGTTTTGCCTTGAAACTCCTTGAAATTGTGTTTTCAGTTTTTGAATTTTCTTAAAAAAATGCCAACTTTGTTCTTCAGATGGGGCGCAGCTTAGAGGTCCTTGTGCATTAGGTTTTGATCACACTTATATGAGGATGGATTAGGGTTGAGTTTTTGATCCAAAGAATCCTTGCATTGATGGAATGAATATTTGATTTTCATGCATAATTTTTCAAATCTTTTTCACATGTTTTTGATTCCAATCATGGCAAAACCTTCCAATTTTGGTTATGCACGAATCTTGAGCTTTTAAGGAGAGTTTATTCTGCACAAAAAGATTTAAAAACTTTGGTTTAGTATTTTTCCATATTTTATTTAATTTAAATGAATTAATTGTAATTAAAAATTCAAATAAATAAATAAAAATGATGAATAAATCCCCTTTGGGCCAAATGGTCGTGTATATGCTTTGATGATGAATCTTGGAAGAAAATGAGGCCCATTAGCAATTTTAAGGCATTTGAAGCAAAGTTGACTTTTCAAAATACCCAAAAATTTCCCAACTTCCACAAGGCATATCTTGCTCAATTTTTAAGCTTTGATCATGTTCTTGGACATTTTGGAAAGGTCTTGAAGTCCTCTAACCAATGCCTTTGGTCCCAAGTCATTTTGATTTACCAATCTAAAGTTATGGCCTTTGACTTAAAATACCTTTTTGTTGACTTTTGAAAATGACCTATAATGTTGAAATTGATAACTTTTTGTGAAAGCATTTCTTAGACTTGAAGTGTGAAGAGGAGTTGTAGGAAATTTCTTTCTCTTCAAAATGAGCTTTGGATGGAATTTTTCTGATAAACCATGTGGAAGTTATGCCTTGGTCAAGTTATAGTTGACTTTTTTAACTGTCCAAATATGAAAACTTTTGCATCTTTGAGACTTTTTGAGCCATGCCTTGAAAATCATGATCAAGAATTGATCAAATGATGTTTGTGGCTTCAAAATGAGATGTTGACCAAAAATTTGGACTTTTGACTGTCAAATGACCATTTTGCCCCTGCAGTTGACTGTAGGGCAATTAGGGTTTTTGACTGTGCAATTTTGTGCTGTAAGTCTTGAAACTTGACATGAGGATACTTGACAATGTTTGTAGGCATATGGGACTTGATTGGACCCTTGGAAACTTCATTTTCTTTGTCAGAACCAAAACCCTAGTTTTTGACTGTTAGGAGGCCCTTGAACTGTGCAACCCTTGGGGAATTTTGAAGCATGCTTTTGGAAAATCTTGAAGAATATGGGAGGGCAAATTTTGGGGTACAACACTCCCCTAATGCCTAAGAGAGGGACATTAGGGAATTCTCCGCATCGATCAATTATGGTAACATTCTCCGAGGATCGAGGACACTAATGGATACTTGAATGTGTAAGAGTCATTAGCCTATGAGACCATCTCGAACCCTGTTCATTCTTCAAGATGGATCGGGGTAGGTGCGAAATAATCCACCTAGCCAAAAGAGGAGTGCAACACAGAAGGGTCCCTCTTCTTTATAGTGCGAGTATGCAGAGAATGTAGGATATCTCCAAGCAGAGTAGGTACCGGATTGCATGACAAGAAAACCTTAATCGAATTCACATCTATGAGCTAGTCCGGATTAGGGAACAATATCAACCCATAGATGAGAAGGGCTAATAGCTCTTAAAAATCTTGTAAGTCCAGGGTATCTCAAAAATGATGAGCTTTCTCAAACAAGAACTTAGCCAAAAAACCCTTGACACCTCTCCTTGTTTCCCAATTTTCCACTACGTCAGCCCGTTGTAAGGATATAGCTTTAGCAATATCTTCAGGTTTAGGGTCTCTTTTCGTGCCATTGAAAGGTACCTTGTTAAGGATAGGCGCCCCCAGTAACATAGAAAATTCCTCCATAGTAGGCACTAACTGGTAATCTGGAAAAGTGAAGCAGTGATGTAGAGGGTCAAAGAACTGAAAGAGCACTTTTAACATTTCTTCATCAGGATTTGAGGTGACCAAGGTGAGAAGTCGACCATGTCTTTCGGTGAAGGGAGAGCTTTCCGGAACCCTTGATACCAATTCCTTAAGCTGAGGAGGTACCTTTACCAGACTGACTTGGATAGTGAATCTGCGGGCGAGGGTCATATCCTATAAAATAAGACAAAAGTAAACCCTAAGAATCCTTGAATTGGTTTGTATGATATGCTATGTTATAATGTCATGATTATGCTCAGATATAGCAGATATAACACACACAAGCAAATCACACAGAGACCTTAGGTTTAAGGCTTGCATGAATTTTAAGGTATACCCTATTAAAGTTGGGCTGGTTCAACATGTCATAAATATAGTAACCGGGTTCTAAGGGATCTCAATATCACTGATTTTCCCCTAAATTTCGTTCCGATAGACAATTGACTTGCCACTAAACAAAACTCGAGAGTCAAACCTCAATGAGTGTAGCATCGAGTATCAACCGACTTTGGGTTTTCACTAAAGACGACTATCTCACTACGTCCTAAAAGCCAAGTTGGTCAATTAAGGTGCTAAGGTCAGTTGATGCTTTATGATACCACGTAGCGGCCCCGTATTCTCCTTGATTACTCAAGGGCTACCATTACACACCAAAGTATCACATCAATGTAGCTACTATTTCAACCGTATCGGTATACCCCACACAGCTCCCTCACAGTTTATTGCTACTTACCTAAAAGGAATTCCCCCGATCCGGGTTTAGGATCCAAATAACCCAAACAGATACCCTTAAAAATAAATCAGAAAAGAAAAACCAAAGAAGCAATTAAGAATGACCTAAATCCTAAGGTGAACCCCACTTTATTATAACTCTCCCTAGCAGAGTCGCCAGTTCTGTGATACGGTGGCAGAACCGACTGTTTTTACTGGTTTGCGTTTTTTGTTCGCAAGTGTCGCGGTAAGCAAGAGCCGCCATGCACTTTTATTTTATCCAACAAAGGAAAAGGAAAAAGAACAAAAAAAAACCTTTTTCGAGATGTTTCTGAGCACGGGGGGTAGATTATAGAAAGGGAAGGTGTTAGCACCCTTTCCATCCATGGTTTTCCATGGGCTCTTAGGTACTTACTCATTTTTGAAATTGCTTTCGTGTGTTTGTATGCTTGAAAAAGTTTTGAAATTTTCCTTAGTGCGGCGTTTCACTTTATAGTAATTCTTGTATCAGTCCTCAAGGATGTGATAAAACGTTTTTGGAAACTTTGTTTTGAAAAGCTTGTTTGAAAGTGTATGTGTAAAAATTGTTGTTTTGAGCAAGTACCTAAAAGTTTCTACTTACTCGAAAAAGTCTGTTTGTTTTCTTATTTCCTTTAGATAGCGCTATCCCACTATTAAGGAGTAGATAGATCCACCGTTGGAGTTTAAGGGACAATCAAAAGAGACGAAAGGGACAATTACGATCACTAAAGAAATGGTCAGGAAACCTTAGCAATTATCCTAAAGTCCTAAAGATCTTTCCGAGGCAACATTGAATGGGTCATTTTGATCTTTTGGGACTAGAGGGCAACCACTAAGACTCCCTATACTTCATGATCGTTTACAGAAGCCAACCGAAGTGGGGCAAACCCTGGGAGTGAGCATGTGCAAGTGTTTATTTTTCAGTTTACTTATCTTTGCACGATTAGGGTTTTCTACTGTATTAATTTGATTTATCTTTTTCATGCAAGCCTATTATCCATACATCTAGACAGTTTATAGTTGCAGAAAATTAAAAGCGGAAAAGTAAATTTACACTATTACAAGGCTTCGGGGAAGGGGTTACATAATCAAAAAATGGGGAATTGAATAGTAAAATAAAAAGCAGTAAACCCTAATTTAAAGTTATTACAAACTTGAAGCAAATACAATAATTGGAGTAAAATATTGTGCGCGAGAATAAAGTAAATATCCTAAAGAATGTATTTAAATAAAGAAGATATTTTTTATTTTTTTGATTAAAAAAATTAAATATTTGCAAATTAAACCTAATTTTCTAATTGATTTTAATTATGGAAAAAGAAATTAAATTACTCTAATTAATTAATGAAATTAATTATTAAAAAAAACCTAATTCTAATGTTTGGTGATTTAATGATTTTAATAAAAAAAGATTTTTTTTAAATAAACAAAATAAATAAAATGAAATAATAAAAAATAAGAAAGAATTAAAAAGAAAATTGGGTCTGTATGAAGTGAATTGGGGGTGTGGAATGGAATTGCCAAGGTCCAGATTGGTTGGCCCATTTTCCTTGCGTGTGATCCAGTGTGGCTCTTGTCTGAGGGTTCACCATGTGTAGTTTTTAATATACGCTGGATTTGGTGGCTGGATGGATCCAATGGCTAAAGTTTGAAGCGCATGATGGGCACACGGAATAGTGACGCACTGAATCTGCAGGAAATTGTTAAGAAAATAATAAAAGCACACGCCTGGGATCGAACCCAGGACGTTCGCTTCATAGGCGCGCCCTTCCACCATCTGTGCTAGCTGGACTATTTGTAAATATAATAAAGCAAATAAAATATAATTGAAACAAAGTGCCTTGCCCAGAAACACGCGCCAATTTCAAATGGGCCAATGGTGTGCTGCCACCTATTGTCTTCTTCCCCAAAACTGTTATTTTTTATATCAGCTTTTACCTACGGACAAAACCGTCATTAAAGACTATAGTGACAGTTTTTGTCCGTAGCTACATCCCTGCAAGATTCAAAAATATAATAAAAGCAAGATAAATCAAAACCAAAGGCATAGATCAATTGTAAATCATGCCCGTAGTTCCTTGGTACCCATAATTGGGTCTAATTTCGCCTCTACGGAGAGTCCCCAATTTGGGACCTTAAAACCCTAACAATGGCATCATGCCATTTCTGCACTTAAACTCAGATTAATCCATCCAGAAACAATGCAAATATGATAACAAGCATGGATATGTGATCAAAATATGTTTATAATGGGTAAATCAATAAATTCGATTTTGAGAAAAATATGAAAACCGTGGTACTGTAAGGGCATGATTCTTGATGTTTCGGGCCTTGAGGATGATTGGAATAGCTTCAGAACACGTCCAGGAACAGATTGCTGGATTTGAAATTGCTTGAATTGGTTTATGGAAGAGAATTTGATCTGCACCTTTCTTCCAAAATTTGCAACTTTGTTCTTCAATTTTCACGATCCAATCCTTGTTTTCTTGCTCTGGGAATGTTGCGGACATATAAGAGACTGATTTAGGTTAACAAAATTGGACTGTATCTTCACACATTATTGAGATTTGATTTGATTTTGTTCCTTGCATTATTTGTTTCTAAAACAAGCCAAATTATGATCTTTTCCAATCAATTAGCTCTTGCACGATTTGAATGATTTGCTATCTGTTCATTGACTCATAATATGCTCATAAAATCAAATCTTGGATTTTATTTTATTATTCTACTATTTAAATTGATTTATTTTGATTTAAATGGATAATAAATCAAAATAAATAATAAAAATAATAAAATAATAGGTGCATAAGCTCAGGGGTCGTGGGCCATCTTAGGAACAAGTTTCAAACAAGAAAACATAGGCCCATTTGGAAAGAAAAAAAAGTCATTTTGATCAATGTTGACTTCATGCATATTTCCAAAAATTGGTCAACTTTGACAATACATATCTCCCTCAATTTTAACCCTAAGAGGGTGTTCTTAGACTTTTTAGAAAGATTAGGATGTCCTTTAAGCAACCTATTTAGTTTCATCTCAATTGAATCTTCCATGTTCATGTAAGGAGCCTTGACCCAAAAGGTATTTTTGTTGACTTTTTGAAATGACCTATAATGTCTGAATTTATATCTTTTCATGAGTGCATTTATTGAACTTGAGGGTTGAATATGAATTATAGGGAATTGGATTCTCTTTAAAATGAGTCTTGGATGAGAAATTTCTGATAAAGTATGAAAAAGTTATATTTGATCAAAGTTTGGTTGACTTTTCCTATCGAAACCCTAATTTAGCAACTTTTGAGTTTTGATGAATTTGGGGCATTCCTTGAGGATCATGATCAAACCTTGATCAAATGATGAATATCACCTCAAAATATTGATGTTGACCAAAATCTTGAAGTTTGACTGTATGTGGGTAACAGTTGACTTTTGACCTAACATAGTTGATTTCCAGGCATCTGAGCTGTTGACTGAGCAAACTTGTAGTGTAAGGCATGAAACTTGACATGTATGATCTTGAAGACATATTAGGACAATGGAAATCATTTAGGACCCTTGGAACTCAAACATCTTGATGAAAATGAAAACCCTAGTTTGAGGCTCATAGTCTTAGAAGGAAGATTTGTCTGGTCAATACTTAGACATCCTTGAGCAAGTTAAGGACCTCTAGAAGCATGTTTTAAATAAAATGAGAGGAGAAATTTTGAAGTACAATAAAAATATTTGTCCTAAAATATATTGTGACGCATTGAAATATATACGAATTTTCTTTAGATAATACATTATTCTTCGTCTGAATAAGTTTTTATCATTCGTACATGATTAACTATATACGAATTATGATTAAGATCGTGTTCTAAGGCGATAAGAAAGTTTTCTAATTTTGTTTAGGTATATATCCATACTAGAACCATCAATTTAGGATTATAATTAATCTAAAATACTGTTTAATCCCTATATAATAATGACGCAAAGAATGAATTCTGAAAGCTAAGGATATAATATGGAATGACTAGCACGCAACCATAAATATTTTAAAGGATGTCGAATAAATTCCTTGCCTTAATTTATATTTTCCATCTTCTAGCCTTTTAGGTTCAATATATCTTCACAAAGAAATTTTAACATGGCCTTATCCACTTGCATCTTCTTCTAGAGAATGCCAATAAGCCATTATTAAAAATAAATTCTTGAATATCTTGTAACCACACAACAATTATACTGGTGCAACATGTCTCATGGAGAGAGGTGTGTTCATAGTGGTTAGGATCTATATATGCTATATTCTACTTCTTTATGAAATAAGTTAGGAGAATCAAACCAATCAAACAATGCTAGCTGAACACGAATAATTAAAGGTGCTGTTTTTGTTTTCTTTTTCTTACTTGTTTTAAATTTTGACCAATTTTTTTCTTCTCTTACCAAAGAATCAAACATGATGAACTCTCGAGAAAAGTGAGTCATTTATTCTGATACTTACTTGATTCAAGTGTTCAGTAATAGTGTACTTGTAGGGGAGTACAAGTTGAATAATATTCTCTTATGAATTTTGTGATCTGCGTTATTTTTACGCATCTCTTTTCTATCTTTTATTTGTGAAGAATTAAATTATTTCCTCCAACTTGTCTTTAGTCTTACAAACTAAGTAACCAAGTATCTTTGCGAGTTAAGTTAAGATTTATTTCTCAAGTATATATATATATATATATATATATATATATATATATATATATATATATATATATATATATATATATATATATATATATATATATATATATATATATATATATATATATATATATATATATATATATATATATATATATATATATATATATATATATATATATATATATATATATATATATATATATATATATATATATATATATGAGAATTAATTAGAAGTTGAGCATTTTGGTTTCTCAAACAACTATATCAAAATTTTCACTACGCTAAAAATAAGATTAGAGAACACACCTAAGACAACGTTTCTTATCAAAAGTGCTGTTAAAAATTCATTTTAAAAACACGAGAATTTGGTCGTATACATTAGACAACGCTTTCTTAAAAAGCGCGGCCTAAGGGGGGTGGATATGGTTTAATAAAGCGTTGCTTAAAGGGGGGATAGGTACTGAAGTGCTGCCTAAAGGGTTGGCTTACAAAGCGCTTTTTAGAAACGTTGCCTAAAGGGTGGGCTTACAAAGCACATTTTAGAAGCATTGCCTAAAGGATGAGCTTACAAAGCGCTTTTTAGAAGTGCTGCCTAAAGGGTGGGCTTAAGCAGCGCTTTGTGAAAGCGCTGCCTAAAGGGGGTTAATGTGGTTTTATAAAGCGTTGCTAAAGGGGGTAGGTACTGTCGCGCTTTGGAGAAGCGCTGGCTAAAGGGTGGGCTTACAAAGCGCTTTGTTAAAGCGCTGCCTAAATGGGGGGATTAAGTAGCTTTGTTAAAGTGTTGCCTAAAGAGGTGGATTAAACAACGCTTTCTACTAGAAGCGTTGGCTAAGGGTGGGTTTACGCAGCGCTTTTTCAAAGCGCTGTCTAAAGTCCTGTTATAAAAAAAAATAAAACACGTCCAACATTACTATTACATAGTAACGTTATTATTTTGCAAAAACCCATTTTCACGAACACATTTACGAACACAGGAACCCATTTTTCACGAGCTTTTTCGTTTGATTTTGGACGAAAATCGTTGCATCCTTTCTTCAAGGTTCTCATCCTTCTTCCATTCAAGACTGTTTCATCCTTTCTTCCATTCACAACCTAGGTTCTCTTCTCTTCTAGGTATGATTTTTGATATATTTGATAATGTTGATATATAATAATGCATTTGATTTAGTTGATAGTGTTAATAGTGTTGATTTAGTGTTGATTCAGTGTTGATAATGTTGCATTATGTTGTGTTTTGTGTGGCATGTGGTTTTTGCATGTAACGTGTTTGTGAAAATGTTACAATGAGTTTTGCATGTAAGGTGTTTGTGTAAATGTCACAATGAATATTGCATGTATTGATTGAGAGAAAATATGTTTCTACACAATTATCGAGTTATATATTTTGGTTCGAGAGGTTGTCGTAATAACAGTTATAGTGTTGAAATTGAAAGCACTTCACATATAGTTGAAAATGAAATTGAAAGAACTCATATAGTTGATGGTGTAAAGTTGATAATATAAGTGATTATTTGATGATAATGTAAAGTTGAAACGATAATATAAATATTAGTGATAATATATAATAGAAACGATAATATATATATATTCTTGATGGTGTATAAATATTAGTGATAATATAGATATAAATATTAGTGATGATTCTTGACGGCCATCGATAATATAAATATTTTTGATGTATGGTGTATAAATATTAGTGATTATTTTAATGTTGTTTTATTAGTTTAATATTGTTTTATTAGTAAAATATATGTTAAAAAGAATATTAGTGATTATTTAATGGTGTATACATATATGTTTAATGTTGTATAAATATTCTAATGTAATTCTTATTATATAGATTTTTTTAATTATAATGAAATTAAATGATCATTTATGTAAGTTACTTGTGAAGAGTGGAGTTTCTGAGCATTTCCAAGAATATTACATTGTGTGGTTTAAAAAATTGCTGACTTCTCTACAGGTATTTAGTTGTTCTTTTAATTTGGTATAGTTGCTTGAATAATTATAGTATTTTTATTTTCGATGAATATGCCTAATTGGTGTTGAGTTTTTTAATCTCTGTCCTTTTTTTTAAGTATTGTTTTTGTTTGCAGGCTTGATTTCGCTTGAAGAATGGGAAACCTTCAAAGAAAAAAGAAAAACCTCATATTTTCAGGATGTGAGTGACGTGAATCGCCAACGAGCATCAAGTATCCCATATCCATACAGAAAAGGGCGTATGGAATATGCACGCTTGCAACAAAGATTGGTAAGTATATATAAATTATATGATATACTTGTTCATCATGTGCTATTATTGATTTATTATTTCTCTTAATATGTAGTTAGAAGAGGATAAAAGTCAAAAAACATCTCTTCTGGAACATATTTTGGGGAAGGCTGCCCGGGTGGGTAAGGATGGAGTTGTTAAGGAAAATGTGCTTCAAATTTATGAGAAATGTGTAAATATATCGATATTCCTATAATTAAATCAAAAGTTTATTAAAATACAGAATTTATGAGTTTAATCACCAATAATTTATTTCTCTATGCATATGAATTTCAGGAGAGTCTTTCTCAATCTTTAACTCAAGCTGAAGACTAGGATTGCAGGAGCATATTTAGTCGAGTATTAAATGTTTCTGAGTATATCGTTCGTGTGAAGGGTAAGGGATTCGGGGTGACTCCAACATCTTTGAGTATTCATCAAAAGAAGAAAGGTTATAGCAATAAATAAGTGATGAAAGAGTTAGAAAAATTAAAAGCTAAAGTTCGTGAGTTGGAAAAGGACAAATAAAAATACATGTCAGAAAGGAAAGGGTCAGGGTTCAAGGATACTAGTGACAAATATAGTATCAAGTGTGATTTCCAACAGAAAATTTCCGAGGTAACATATATTATTATGAATTAGCACAGTTTTTTTAATTGACATATATAAACATTAACAATTTCCTATTTATTATTGGTTTTAGGACATTTCACCTTGTCAGCTATATTTATGGTCACCAACTTATCGCATGGTTGGCAAGGGAAAAGTGTATAACACCTTGGAAGAAGTACTTCACCATAAACCACTCCCTGCTAGATTTTTGAAAGTATCAATTGAAATTGCTATAGAGAGGGGTGCTCTAAAATCGTTGCCTGACGATATTTCAGATGCAACATTGGTTAGAGAGGCAATAGGATCTTATGTTGTATGGCCTTCAAGCCTCATTTGCATAGATGATGAGGTGTGTTAACATTTGCAGCATTGAAAACTATTATGAAAACTATTACGACAATTTAACATACATTTTTTTCATGGTAATGTTAGACTCCCACGAAATCCAAATCAAAAGATAAGGGGATTAAGTCGCGGACCGAGTCAGTTGCATTCAAAAAGGAGGTAAATTGATATATATTATGCATAGAAAAGGTTAATTCATGATCTTATACTTCACCTAACTTATTATATGTATTTGATCTTTAGATTTATGTTAAAGACATGCAACAAGTCCATATGAGTAACATGTCCGCACAAAAAAAGAATGTGGCAAAGTCTGCGGCTAGAAAAAGGCCTACTTCTCGGTATAGGTTTTGCCTTCAGACATTAATGGGAATTTCAGATTTGGCCGACGGATGTGCTCCTAATATACCTATGGAGGAACGTATTTTTGGTTTTTCCTATTACGAAGCAATAAGTAGAGAGAATGTGGATCAAATTCTTAAACATGAAGAATTAGGCCTCGGTGTTGTCAATACATACATCAGGTATTCTTCGATCAACTTTATTTCGTTTTTATTGAACAATTTATCTACTAATTTCAATGAATGGTCTTAATGTTAATGATGTTTTTATTTAAGTTTCATGTATGCCAACTTGATGCGCCTGTACCAATTGGACCAAAGATTCTCCTTCATATCTCCAAACAATATCAACGCACTATTAATCCAACAACAACCAGATGATGTAAAAGAGTATTTTGTCCGTACATTTATGGCCAACAAAGATATGGAAAAATTGTTTTTTTTTCATTTAATACTAGAAATGGGTAAGATTTGTATTCAAACTTCATCTATTATAATTTTTCGTGTTTTGACGTTTTGTAGAAAGCTTCAATCTAACCTTTGTTAATCTTATAGTGGACACTGGTTGTTGGTTGCGATCAATCCAATAAGAGAAGTTGTATATTATTTAGATTCGTTAGAAGGCGATTGGACAAAATACCCAAATATGAAGGAGATGGTTGATACATAAGTTAGATTGTTCTAAAACTTCATTTGTATACTTTTTTTATGTGAGATTGTTCTAAATCTTCGTTTATATTTTGTTAGGGTTATACAAATTTTTAGATCACAAAGAAATATTCAAGTACCAAAGAGTAAGGCAAACAACATTACATGGATTAAGGTGCAGGTATATTTTCATGATTTTTATTATATTAGTGATGCTGCTTGAGAAAACAAGTTAAATTATATGAGATGATATATATTTATATAATTTTCTATGTGTCGTGTCCTCGTCGGTGCAATGGTATAGATTGCGGTTATTTCATGTTCAGGTTTATGAAAGAAATTATTCTTTTGAATCAAATAGAGATTCCATCCATGGTATGAGTTTCTAACTTATGATTTATTCTAATATATTTAACATATTTCATCTAATTAATTAGTTTTTAACTAAATCATATTATGTTATATTATGTAGTACTTTGATGAATACAAGTGTTCTACTTATTCGAAAGATCATTTGGACGAAATTAAGGAGGATTGGTGTCAATACATTATTGAGATGAGAATTTTATAAGGTATTGTGACATTTTCATTGATGAGAATTTTGAGTATATATAAGTTTGAGTTAATGAGATACTATGTCGTCATAGTGTGATAAATTGTTGCAATGTTGTTGTTGTTATGTGGAAGGTTAGTTAGGATGGTATTGGATTTAAATTCAAATAAAATTTTGTTTGTATAGTATGAATCGGGGAATTTTTAATGGTGGGTTATAACGGAATCAGGGAATTTTGTTGTTATGTATGAATCAGGGAATTTTTAATGGTGGATTATAATGGAATTTTATTTGTTTGTATGGACGAAATCGGAGAATTTTGTTTGTATGGTATGAATCGGGGAATTTTGTTTGTACGAATCTTGATTTGTTTTTTTTACATTGATTTTTAAGTGTTATATATATAGCTTGATTCTGATATATATACCTTTGTTGGTTTTGTTTCAGGTAGGTGCATATGTAGAAGATATATATATTCATTTAGGATTCTTCATTATTGTTGTTTGTAGTGAAGATAGTAGAGAATATAGCAACTCTAGAAGATAACAATATGTATATTTGGTGCATATTTATTTGTTTATAAAGTTGTATATGTAAATATTTAAATTTATGTTTATATAAATTATTGAATTCTTTAAGTTGTATTTATGTATATATAAATTGTTAGATTAAAGTTGTACATATAAACATGTAAATTTGGTGTATATTTATTGGATTGAAGCTTCAAATTTATAAATTATGGTGCAAATTTGAAAGAAAATGCTTAAATTTTAAGTGATTATGTGTACAGGGCGCTTAAAATATAAGTTGAATATATTAAAAAATCCGTGAACATTAGATAGCGCTTTAATCCAAAAAGCGCTGCCTATTATGGGGAATAGAAAGCGCTGCCTAAAAGGGGACTTTAGATAGCGCTTCAAAATAAAGCGCTACCTAAAATATAAATAAAAAATACATTAGATAGCGCTTCTTCTATAGTGTGTTTATAGCAGCGCTTTTACGTTAGACAACACTTGTGGAAGCGCTATCTAAAGTAAAAGCACTGCTATAGGCACACTATAGAAAGCACTTACATTGTTAAAAGCACTACCTATAGGGGCCTTTAGAAAACGCTTATTCAATAAAGCATTGTCTGAGGTCTATATTAAGTAGCACTTTCACGTAGACTAAAAGTACTCCATATGGTTACATCAGCGCAGGAATAGGAAGAGCTTATAAGTATTGTCTATGACCAAAAAAAGCATTGTCTATGTGCTTGTTTGGCATAGTGTTTGAAAAAAAAAACAATGATACTTTGAACTCAAGTTGACCACTAATATAGCCAAACTTCATTTTTTGTTTATAAAGTATGCTGAGCACCCCAAATATTAAACTAAACAATGGTCTTTTCTCTTTGTTTTGTGTGTGGATAGTCAATGTATTTTTTAAATATATATCCTTATTAAGTTAGTCTTTTATGTTTAAAATGTTTATATTTATATTTTTTGTGAGCATATAGACTTGTGTGTTATGTAGGTAAGTGAGTTTTATGCAGTGTTTTAAGATTTAGATCAGATTGACTGATTGAATCAATTAATTGAAAATTAAAAGTGTTATTGGTTTGGTCTAAATGCTAGATCGAGTAAGTTATTGAACTAGTGTGAAATATTCAGAATTGATCGAAATCGATAAAGATCGACGAATCGATGGTTTTAGAAAACCGACGAGTTGAATCCTTACTTTTTTTCTTTTTCTCGGACAAAACAATATTGTTTTGATATTTAAAAAAAATTTAAAATTAAAATAAAAAAGAAAAAGAAACTTCTAAATTTCATTTGAGTTGAATTGGAAACATTGAAACCAAGATTAACAAAAACCCTAGTCTCTTCGTCATTCGATGCAGGTAATTTTGATGAAGTATGAGAATCCAATATTGAAACAATTTTTCCTATCCAAAAGGACTTAGATTTAGAGAGGAGCACATTAACCCAAATCTTTCACCACTAGACCACATACGTACACTATTTTAATACTCTTTAAAATAAATCACCTGAATTGAAAGTCGCGGGTTCGATCTAGACATGACAATGGGGCGGATGAGGAACGGTTTTTACCTCCCCCAAACTCAAACCCGAATCCCCAAACAATCCCCATTACCCGCCCCAAACCCAAAAGAGGACGGAGAATTAAAACCCAAACCCGTCCCAAACGGATTCGGGTATCCCCACCATCCATTTAGTAAAATCTTTTTTTAATAGAAATATCTATTTTTTTCCTAAATCAAATTACATTATAAATAATAAAATATAACAATCTCAAAAAATTGCATACATACATTTCAAATAATAAATACAAATCAAATTATCAAACCATTGACCATATATTTAATATTTTAAATTATAAAAAATAAAAAAATAATGTACATAATAAAATAAACGAGGCTGGTTCGGGGTGGGTTTTGTAATCGGGGAAAACCCAAACCTGAACCCAAACCCAGTCAAACCAGGTTTTCCCCGTCAACTTCGGAGCGGGTTCGGGCGAGTACCTGCGGGTACGGATTTTGTTGTCATGCCTAGTTCGATCCATACTAACCATACTAACCAGATAAGTACATAACCCATTACACCGCCATAAGTCTAACACCATGGGAGTTGGTAAGCACAACCTCTGTAATGGGATTTTTTGAAATTATTTTTTGAACGCTATGCCAAAAATTAAAAATAACAGCGCACCATAGAGAAAGCTCATTTCAAGAAGCGCTGCTATAAGTTAAAAAATTAAAATTATAAACTAAATTAATAAAAAGCGCTGCTAAAGGACATAGAAAAGAAAGCGTTGTTTTGAAAGCGTTGCTATAGGACATAGATACGAAAGCGCTGCTATAGGGAACATATAAGAAAGCGCTTTCTGAAAGCGCTGCAAAAATAAAAAATAAAAGCACACCATAGACAGCGCTCATTTCAGGAAGCGTCGCTATAAGTTAAAAAATTAAAACTATAAACTAAATTAATAAAAAGTGCTGCTAAAGGGCATAGAAAAGAAAGCGCTTTCTTGAAAGAGCTGCTATAGGGCATAGATACGAAAGAACGTTCTGAAAGCGCTGCTATCGGGCATATATTAGAAAGCGCTTTTGTCATTAAAAGCGCTGGTAATGCCTATACTTTAGGCAGCGCTTTCTGAAAGCGCTGCCTTTTCAAAATTCTAAAATTAAAACTCTTAAACCCTAAAATAACAAAACACGATTCTTTCTGCTACTCACCTCCGTCTCTTAACTGTTCTCAGCGATTTCACAATGTTCACCTTTGTTTACCAATGTTCGACCACCGTTCACCGTCGGTCGACCTCCATTCACCGTCGTTCGAGCTTTCATAGTTGATGAGCAAAAGATTGTTAAAAAGGTCTTGAAGATCCAGAAGACCAAGGAAAAACAAGCTTCAAAGGCTTAAGTTTCATGAAACTAAGATAAAGATCTTTTTGGAGGAATTCTGTGCTCCAAAAACCACAAAATTGGGAAAAGGTTTAGTTTGTTGGTTATAAAAGAGGGTGGCTATCGTGACCAGAGAAAAGAGGAAAAGGGATAAGAAACGAAAAAACGCATAATACTCCCTCCGTTTGCGCTTCTTCAAGCCGCCTTCACTGAGTTCATCACCAATACAACTTGGCTACCTCCCTCTTACAACTATATCACCCTTCATCACTCTCTCATCAAAAATGATACTCCATCGTCACTGTTCCAACCGCTCAGTGGTTTTCATCTCCAAGCATCTGTCGTAATCACCTTCCAAATCCCTCCGTCCAACTTCATCGTGAATCACCATCATCTGTCACGATTCACACTCCCTCTGCCATTTATTCAACCATCTTTCTCCAATAGTCTTTGATTCCATCAAATCACCGCTCACACTCCCAGTAGCACACCCCTCTGTTCTCGTTCACGCTCCTTCCGACTGAAACCAAGAATCGATACTCTCATCTTTATTTCAAGCTTCTGCTTCCACAATCTCCTCAACCATTGTTGGTAAGTTACAATTTCATTCTTAGTTGTGTTAAACTGTTATGCTGTGGAAATGATGCTTCTGCCGATTTTTATCTTATTATTGAGTTATGAATTGTTATGTTAAAAAATCACATGTTGAATTCTTCTCAGTTTGATGTACTGGTTTAAATCTGTGAAATTTTTTTGTTGACAATATATGTTGTGTTGGTGTCGAGATATGATGTATTTCGTATCAATATCATACTCGTGTTAAAAATGAATACCACTTTGGTTGCATTGATACGTTTATTCTGAGAATCATGTTTGTATTAAATATTTTGGACCGAATAGAGATTCCATCCACGGTATGAATTTCTAACTTAGGAATTATTTTAATATTTCTCATAAAATGGCATAGTGTTTTAACTAAATCACATAATATGTTATATTACTATGTAGTACTTTGACGAATTCAATTGTGCTCATTACTCAAAAGATCAATTGGATGAACTTATGGAGGAATGGTGTCAATTTATTATGGAGTTGAGAATTTTATAAGGTATATTGTATTTCTTTCATTGATGAGAATTTTGAGTATAGCTTTCGAGTTTTGAGTATAAATTCGAATAAAGTTTTGTTTTATCATGGTATGAATTTCGATCTTTTGGTTTTGTTTCAGGTTATAGGTGCAGATGTAGAAGATAGAGCTAACAAGTTCATTGTTGTTGTTTTTTAGAAATTCTCGAAGATAGTAATATGTAGATTAAACATCAATTTAAAATTTTAGAGTTTTCAAGTTGTATCATCAATTTTCAAGTTCTTGTTGTATATATCATCAATTATATATGTGTAGATTTTTTATATATGCAAATTTGGTGCATATTTATTGGATTGAAGCTACCAAATCTAGTGCAAAATATGGTGAAAACCTGGTGCAAAATATGGTGAAAATCTGGTGAAAATTTATTGTAGATATTGGACAGCGCTTTCTGTAAGTGAAAATAAGTCTAATATTTTAAAAAATTGTGAACATTAGACAATGCTTAATGAGAAAGACATTGTCTAAAGTGGAGAAAAAGTGCTGCCTAAAGTGGGGAAAAGTGCTGCCTAAAATGGGAAAGCGCTGCCTAAAGTGGGAAACAGACTGCGCTTTTAAAGAAAAGCTCTGTCTAAAGCGATGCCTAAAAGATAACCAAAAGCGCTATCTAAAGAGAAAACGCTGCTAAAGGGGTACTTACCAAAGCGCTCTCTATAGAGAAAGCGTTGTTAAATGTGTTCATAAGAGAGCGCTTTTAAAGTAAAAGCGCTGCCTAAAAGGGACGTATAGCAGTGCTTTTACATTAATCCAAAGCGCTACATTTACTTATAGAAGTGCTGGTTTAGGCAGTGCTTTAAAGCGCTGTCTATAACCAAAAAAAGCACGGCATAGTGGAAAATTCCAAATTATCTCTAATTAGGGATTTCCTGTAAAGAGAAAAAGAAGCATGCGATTAAACTATGAGATACTTTGAAGGATCTCATTCTCACGAGGCCTCCATAATCATTGCTTTTATCAAATTCAATTGTTGTTCGCATTTCTCGTATATGGTTCTTCTTCTACTAATTTGTTGTGCTTTATTTATTTTCATTTGAAATATTTTAGGTTTTCATATAGTTCTTGTCTTTTCTAGGTTTACCGCACAATCTTTCATGCTTATATTTCTCTGTGGTAAGTTTTTGAAGATGATTTGAATTTGTAACACATTTTAAAATTTCAAAAAAATCCTTTTTATATTATTGAGTACTTTGAAGTTTTAGCAATCTAGATTCTAGCATCTAGGATTTGTGCTTCAGTTTTTAAAACTACTCCATAACTTTGAAAATAAAATACCTTATTGTACTTTTTTAACCCTTTGTTGTACCCCAAAATTTGCCCTCCCATATTTCTCAAGACATTGCAAGAAAGATCCTCAAGTTGCTCAAGGTAGTTCAAGAATTGGTCAGACAAGCTCTCTCCTAATGCAGTCTACCCCAAATTAGGGTTTTGTGTTGCATCAAGATCCTTGAGTCCAAATGAACTCAAGTGATCCCCTATGTCCTAATATGTTCTCAAGGTCATCCATGTCAAGTTTCAAGCCTTGCAGAGGAATTTTGCTTAGTCAATTGCTCAAAGGTCCAAAAATTGACTGTGCTAGGGCAAAAGTCAACTGTGACCTACAAACAGTCAAACCTCAAGATTTTTTGTCAGCATTCTCATTTTGAATGATATTTCATCATTTGATCAAGGGTTGATCATGATTCATCAAGAATTGCTCAAAATTCATCAAGATTCAAAAGTTGCTAAATTAGGGTTTTGTAGGAAAAGTCAACTCAACTTTGACCAAGCATAACTTTCTCATACTTTATGATAAATGACCCATCCAAAGCTCATTTTTAATAGGATGAAATTCCCTACAATCCATATTCATACCCCAAGATCAAAAAATACACTCACAAGAATTTATGAATTTGGACATTATAGGTCATTTTGAAAAGTCAACAAAAACACCTTTTTTTCCAAAGCTTCTAACTTGAGCATGGAATATCAAAATGATATGAGACCAAAAGGGTTAATTAGAGGACATCTCAAGCTTTCTATAAAGTCCAAGAACATCTCCAAAAGTTCAAAATTGAAGATGTTATGCATTGTTGAAGTTGGACTTTTTTGCAAAATTGCCAAAAGTCAACTATCCCCAAAACTTCAAATTTTTCCAAATGGGCCCATTCTTTTTCACTTGTTTTGAGTTTGCATTGTAGCCCACGTGCCCTAGCTCCAGCCATGTGTCCATATCTCATTTTTATTATTTAATTTGATTTTTATTTGAATTAATTTATTTTAAATCAAATAAAATCATATAAAATCTAAAGCTTTGATAACACATGATTTTTTGGCTATTTCAGGCTCAAAATACAACTATTATTATCATCAAATTCGTATCAAATCAAATGTGTGCAAAAAATATTGAAATTAAGCAAATTTGGCAAGTTTGTAAATGGAGATCAAATCAAATATCCAAACATCAATGTGGAGAGATTTGGACCAAGTTTGTTAACCTAATGCAAGATACAATACATAAGCAAGCCAAGCACACGAAAATCAGGGTTGGAGATCATTGAAAGAAGCAGAACAACTTTGCAAAAAATCACAAAAAAGTTGGAGATCAAAATCCAAGTTGGAGGCATTTTCAAAGCCTGAGACGTATCTCAATCGCTTCCTAGACATTCTCACAAGCTAAACCAATCACAATCAGGTGTTTTCCAGCCTCCATACACACTGTAAGTCTCACGCGAGTTCCTCCTATTTTTGATTTCGTATCTCTGGATTTAGACATCATTTTCATGAAATAATTGCACATCCTTAACCCTCACATCATTTGCAAACTATTGGCAATAACCAATTTGATTTATACGCTTTGTATCATGAAACGCCATGGCTAGGGTTTTGTTTCTATTTTTAGGGGTTTTTATTTCAGGTAAAATTGAGACACATGATGGACATGGTTGTATCCAGGAGGATGAGACGAACACGACCATGTCCTTAGAAATCGTTTTCATGGCCTGGAGAGGATTTTAGAACAAGGCTGCGCTTTTAGCTGCGGATACAAATCCGCATGTAAATTTACAGTGTTTAAGAGGACAGGGACGATGAGGTGTCCTCCGTCCATTGGGCCATTCAAATATTTTGCGCGTTTTTATTTTATTTTCAGGCCCTATGCTTTGTTTATATATATTATATTGTGTTATTATTATTATAGCAAACAAAGTAACGTGATACAGTGGTAGCCACTCAAGTCTTAAGGCGCTCCAAGGCTGGAGGTCAGGGGTTCGATCCCTGCCTCCAGCAATTTGTGTTTTCTCATTATTTTTCAGGTAATTGCATGCATACGCCCATCTGCAATCCACCATATGCCCTCATAATTCCAAGCGCCAGATGGCCAAGGGCCAGATCTGATGATCCACATTGGAGGTCCACCAAGATGCCAGTCAACGCGTGTGTACCAGATCCAAAAAGTCAAAAGGGCCAGCTTCTAATGGGCCAAGCAAAAATTGCTATTGACACCTCAAATCAGGCCCATCTTTTCTACCTTTTTTACTTATTTTGTTTATTCAATTTAATTGTTTTTATTTCATTTAACTAATTTTCTAACCAATAACATTTTTTTTCTTTTTATTAAAAAACCACAAAAAATACTTTTGTTTTAATTCAAAATTTTTATTTTTTATTAATAAACACTTATTAATTAATTAGGATATTAATTAGAAAATTTTAACTTATTTTTGTAAATAAATAAAATTAATTAGACTTAATTAGGTTTTAATTCATTTAATTTTCTTTTAATTTCTTTCTTAAAATAATAAAAACCCAAAAATATGTCATAAATTATTTTTCATTAATTAACTTTAATATTTAATTTAGTTATTTAATTTAGGATTAATTTCTTTTCTTAAATAAAAAAACAACAAAAAAGCAATTTTCTTTCAAAAGGGTCAAAACCCTAAATTTCGCACTCGATTTAATTTTCCGCGCGCTTTATTTATTTTTATCCAATCATGTATCTGCTTACGGATTGTAATAGTTAAATAGAACATTTAATTATTTTTACCGCTTTATTTTATTTTTCAAAGGGTTTGTCTTTGGCGATGTAAATACCCGACGCCTTGTAATCTAAATTCCGCATTTTAATTCCGCAAATTATAACTGCTAGATGTTTGATAATAGGGTTTACATGACAAGACTGAATGTTTAATCTAAAATCAAGTTAGATCACCCTTAACATGTACAAAGATAAAAATAACTGAAAATGACACACTCGCACATGCGCACTCTTAGGGTACACCCCACTTGGTTTCCTTCGAACACGGTCATTGAGTATAGGTCGTTTTAGAGGTCGCCCTCTTGTCTAAAAGATCATAGTCGCCTCGAAACGGTTGCCTCGGATATTGTTGCCTCAAACAAATGATCTAAAGATATTAGGGTTACCTCTAAGGCGTCCTAACATTGCTTTAGTGACCGTCTGTCCCTCATTCGAATTGACCCTTAAAACTTCAACGACGGTGCTACCTGCTCATAAATAGTGGGATAGCATTGTCTAAAGGAAAATAGCATAGAACGAATCCTTTTTCGAGTAGGTAGATGATTCTTAGATACTTGCTCCTTCAAAAACAAAAACTTTTCACACTTACACTCCTTTTCGAACAAAGTTTTCAAAACACTTCATTACACTCTTGAGGACAGAAGCAAGAGTTAAATCGAAGTTTTAAACAAAAACTTTTTCAAACCCACAAACACAAAGAAAACAATTTTGAAAATGATGAGCAAGTACCTAAGAGATCGTAGATAACTACGGATAGAAAGGGTGCTAATACCTTCCCTTTCTATAATCTACCCCCCGAACCCGAGAAATATCTCGAAAAAGAATTTTTCTGTGCTTTTTTTTCCTTTCCTTGTTGGATAAAATAAAAGTCGGTGGCGACTCTTGCTTACCGCGACATTTTGCAAACACAAAATGAAAAACGCAAACCAGCATTCCAAAAACAGTCAGTTCTTCCCACCGTATCACAGAACTGGCGACTCTGCTGGGGAAATTTAATAAGTGGGGTGTACCTTAGGAATAGTTCATCATAATGTTTTCAATTGCCTAATTGGTATGCTTTATCTTTGTGGGTTTGAATCGGAGTTACTATAGATCCAAACCCGGATCTGGGGGATACCACTTAGGTAAGTAGCAATAGACTGTGAGGGAACTGTACGACATAGACCGATACGGTTGAAACAGTAGCTACGTTGTTGTGGCACTTTAGTTTGTACTGATATCCCTTGTGTTGGAACAAGGAGAATATGGGTCTTCTAAGGGGTCATTAAGCACCAACTGACCTTAGAACCTATATGTTGTACCCCAAAACTTGCCCTCTTATTTTATCAAGATTTCCCCTCACAAGGCTCCTTGAACTCCAGACAGGATTAGGGTTTTGCACTGCCCAAGACATCTCCTTGCACTGATGACCTAAATTAGGGTTTGAGTTTGCACAGAGATTTTTGGACTTTCAACACTCAAAGTTACTTTCATACTTCATGTTGGACTCATGAGTTTGTCCATACCAAGTTTCAAGTCTTGAATCAAATTTTTACCCAGTCAATTGGACAGTTGACCTAGAAATCAGCTGTATTGGGGAAAAAGTCAATTGTGGCCAATTTACAGTCAAACCTCATATTTTTTATCCACATCAACCTTATGAACTCATATGAATAATTTAATCAAGTTTGGACCATAATTCCACAAGAAATTTGATCAAATCACCAAAAGGGCAAAATGGTCATTTTTAGGGTTTTGACTGCACAAAGGCAATTTCTGACTTTTGACCTAGCCAATGGAAAATTGGGTTCAAGCATGGACTAAAGGACTCAATGGCATCATCTTGACCTATTCACAAGGTTCAAAAGATCTCAATTACATTGGATTGACAAATGAATTTTTCAGTCAACTGGTCAAAATTTGATTGTACACTAAAAAGTCAAACTTTGACTTTTTGGTCAAAATCAAGTGCCAAGGGTCATTTTTCATCAAGATGTGTCAAAACATGAAACTTGTTCATCAAGAAACCCATTTTGGCAAATTAGGGTTTAAAGTTGAAAAAATTTATAACTTAGAATTTTTCTAAGTTATGAAATTTTCTTAATTTTTTCTAACTTTGCCCAACATTTTCACCATGATTCAATTGGATTCAAACAAAACTTCCAACATAAAAGTTGTAGTCCTCCACAAAGTCTACAACTTTAATTCACAAAGTTTTCCCAAAATAAGCTTGGATCTCAAGTTATGATTTTTGGAACAAGGGTCCCTAAAACTTTTAAGTTAGTGAAATTTTTCCCTAGTTTAGGCAGGATTTTGACCTATCTTCATGGCCATTTTTCACATAGTTCCAGTTGGAATCTCAAATTTCATTTCAAATATTGATTTTATAGCATGTTTCAAGATTTCCAAAATGTCCAAGAACTCTCCAAACTCATTTGTGGTTAGGGAGAATCGAAGGCTTGAAGTTGGCAAAAACTCACTTTTCATCCATGGCATGTTCATGTTGATACAAATTACCAATTCAAATCAGCTTGCTTTGCACTAGATTACATGCCTCAAAACCATTCCACACTAAATAATTAAATGCAAATCCATTGGTCTAAGGCATTGTTTTGGTCATTAGGGCATTACATACAAGATTAATCCCTAAATGGTAAAAGGTACATTACAATTTTTGCCAAAGTTTGCTTTATGTCAAAACCACAATCCTTGAGCATAGAGCCAAATCTTGTGTAGAAAAGCATATCCACCAACTTGAGGGGCCAAGATCAGAAGAAGCAGGCTGATAGATAGCCTGTACAGGCTTGTATTAGATCGTTTTGCATTTTGGCTTAAAATACAAGAAACATGTCCAAAACACTAGAACTGAAACATCAGCAAAAACCAACTTGTGCAAGCTTTTAAAACAACTTTCTCACATCCCCTTGAGCCAGAAACACGACCCTTTGAGCCTTCAAACCTCCTATAGCACAAAATCACATCTCACTGGCAAAATAGGGCAACATCTGCAGTTTGATTTCCATAACACAATTTGCTCGTGCGTTTTGCCCCAAACCTGTTCAAACATCTTCCACATAACCCATCCAAACTATCCCAACCCTTAAACACTAACTGTAACTCCATTTACAGAGTTTGCCATTTTCAATTTCAGCTTGTGCAGGTTGAGTTCTGTAGGCTTGTTCAAGCACCTTCAAGGCAAGCTAGGCATTGGAGAAGGTCAGGGGAAGTTCAGGCAAGCTCCCAAACATCTCAAGCCTTGTTGAAAAGCTCCACATTGCCATACACGAAGTCAGATGAAACAGGTTTTTATCAACTTCCTATCTCTCTATTTAGGAACATTTAGACTTAGGTTTGTGAATAGGAAATGTAGTATTCATAGCCATGAAGCTGTACATATGCTCAGTTTTCATTTTAATTAAGCATGTTAAGAGAATTTGGTCCATGAACATCCTGAAAAAATTAGGTTAGATTTTAGGGCCAGAGAAATTCTCTCTGGTCTTTGAGAGTTAGGACAAGTTTTTTATATGGTTGGATTCGTCTTGGAAAACCCTACAACTTTGATGTTATGTGTTTTTGCAATAGAGCTCGTATGCAGGTTGTTCATGTTTGTACATAGGCGCGTGAAATTTGAAGAACAGAGGTTGAAGATGAAGTGGCTTGGGCTGGGCTTTGGTCCTCTCACTATTTGCACCCTTCTTTTGCTGAATGCACCCCCTGGCCCAATTTCTTTATACTTTGATATTTTTTATTTTATTTTCATTTCTGATTTTATTTTATTATTTCCAAATATAAAAAATACTCAAAAATATTTTTATAAATTTTTCACATTTATTTTGTATTTTATTTTTATTTTTTCTAACATGAAAACATTTTAATTAGTATATATGTTATTTATTAAAAACTAAAAAAAATGATATATAAATTATACTTTTATTTTATTTTATTCTTTATTTTATTCACACTAAAAAATATTGTTCTAAATATATTTTAGTCTTGTATATATTTTATTTTTATTGTACATATTTAATATAATTAATATGTATACATACTTTTATTTTATTTAATAGAAACTTTAGAATAAAAACATAAAAATACTATACTTTTATTTTTATTATTATTTATACTTAAAAAATACTTTTTCTAAATATATTTTATTTTTTGTATATACACCATTTTATTTTATTGTATATAAATAATATAGCCAATATATTTATATTCTTAAAAATTAGGGTTTACTCTTAATAAATAATAATAATCTTTTTTTTATTATTCATTTCTTTTTACATTAAATATTTTTACATACATAAAAATAATCAAAAACCTTTTTTTGCATATTCATATTATTCTATATATTTATCTAATTTGTTTGTTTAAATATTACTCATTTGTTATTTATGTCATTTGATTCAATTTGGATGTAATAGTAAAAATTAGGGTTTTTATTTTCTTGTCAAATAATCCCCATTCAAAAATTGCACCCCCATCCCCATAATCTTGTTGTAATAGTGGTAGATTTATTTTTACGCATTTTACGCTTTCAATTATGCCATGATTAGAGATTAGGGTTTGTATACAAAAATCCAAAATTAACAAATAGCTTGACTAATACAAAGACAAAAATGCATGAAAATCAATACACAATGCACACTTGCACCCCTAGGGTTACATCCACTTGTTGCCTTAAAAATGGGTCATGTTATGCATATTGAGTACTTTGGCAAAACAAAAACAAAACAAAAGATCATAGTCCCTCGATGACGCTATCTTGGTTGCCTAAACAAAATGATCAAGTCCCTCGGAAAATTTGCTAAAAATACTTGACACAATTGTTATCATGGTCTATACGATGACCCGCGCCTGTCCCGTTTAACATCCTAATACAAGGTTGCTTACCAAATACAATGGTAAAACAACACTGTCAAAAGGGTTAAAAACATATAGGAAAGATCTTTGAGTAAAATAGGGTAGATAACTCTTAGTTACTTGATCAAAAACTTGCAAAACATCCTTGCTATTTTCAATCACACTTCACAACACAATTTCAAAATATTTCCCAAATCAAACTTTCAAACATTGAAACATCTTTTCAAAAAGACAATACATCTTTGTATACATTCAAATAAGAATCATTACAAAGGTTGCCACAATGATGGCCTCTTTTCAAAACATCTTTCAAAACCACACACAAAGCACCATTTCAAACAATTGAAAAGCAAAAGCAAGTGATCTAAACAAGTAACTAAGAGCCCATGGAAAACCATGGATGAAAAGGGTGCTTGCACCTTCCCTTTTCATAATCTACTCCCCGAACCCAAGAAAACATCTCAAAGGTCTTTCCTGTGCTTTTTGACCTTTACTTAGGATAAAATAAAAAGTCGGTGGCGACTCTTGCTAAACCGAAACATTTGCAAACACAAACGCAAAACCTCAAGTCAGTTCTCCCACCATATCACAGAACTGGCGACTCTGCTGGGGATTATTTTTAAAAGTAGAGTAACCTTAGGGTTTAGATCACCTTTACATGCTTATCTTGTTTGCTTTGATTGCTTTACATTTGGCTCTATTGTTTGGATTTGAAATCCTCTACCCGGATTTGGGAAACATTCATAGATAAATAGCAATATATTGTGGAAATTGTGCGGGGTATACCGACATGGTTGAAGCAATAGCTATATAAGTGCGACATATTTGTAGGTACCGGTAGCCTTTGAGTCAATCAAAGAGAATACGGGGCCGCTGAGTGATATCATGAAGCACTGATGAACTTTTAGAACCTTTACTTGACCATCTTGGCCTTATTAGGGGTAGTGAGATGACCGGCTTTGGTGCAGTCTGAAGTTGGTAGATACTCGATACTACACTCATTGAGGGTTGTTTTCTTGGAATATTTCGGTCGCCAGTTAAGTGGCTAAACTGAAACAATGAACACATAAAATAATCCAGTGATATTGAGCTCCTTAGAACCCGGTTACTATTTATAGGTCAGGTTGAGCCAACTAACTTCAAGAGGGTACTTACCTATGAAACCCCATGCAAGCCTTAAACTAGGAACTTGTGTGACTTGCTTGTACATATACTTGTGCATACATCATGAACATCATAAAGCATCATATGCATCCACTAACCATTTCAAGGGTTTGGATCTTCATCTTTGTTCTTGTTTTGTAGGTCATGGAATCTCTTCGCAGGAAAACAATTCAGGTCAACCTTGTGAGAATCCCTCCTCAACTCAAGGAGCTTACTTCCAAGATTCCAGAGAATTCTATCTTCAGTGAAAGACATGGTAGACTCCTCAACTTGGTCAACTTCAACATTGAAGAAGACATGGTGAAAGTTCTCTTCCAGTTCTTTGACCCCCTACACCATTGCTTTACATTTCCTGATTACCAACTAGTACCTACTTTGGAGGAATTTTCTCAACTCCTGAGGATTCCTATTCTCCATCAACTACCCTACAACAGTACGGAAAGAGAACCAAAGCCTGAAGATGTTGCTCAAGCCTTACACTTGCAACCATCTGATATCAAAGGTCATTGGGAAACCAGAAGTGGTGTCAAGGGTTTCTTGGCAAAGTTTCTTTTTGATAAGGCACAAGACTGATGGAATTCTCTAGATATGCAAGCTTTTGAGGAGATTGTAGCACTTCTCATCTATGGGTTGGTCTTGTTCCCAAACCCTGACCAGCTTATAGATGTGAATGCTGTCAAGATTTTCATATCTCGAAATCCTGTGCCTACATTGCTTGGGGACATCCTACACTCATTTCACACACGAACAATCAGGAAAAGAGGTGTTCGCATGTGCTGTACTCCTCTTCTGGCAAGGTGGTTTATTTCTCACCTTCCCCAATCAGTTTTGAAGAATGAGCAGGGTTTAAGGTGGTCACAACGGTTGATGACCCTCACATATTCTGATGTTCATTGGTGTTCTCGATCCAGAGAAAATGTCATCATCATTGATCATTGCGAAGAATTCCCTAATGTCCCACTACTTGGCATTAGGGGAGGCATTACCTACAACCCCTGTTTAGCTCTGAGGCAATTTGGGTATGCCCGAAGGGATGGCCCTCATGATATGCTGATTCCTGATTTGGTTTTTGACTTCGACAACGATGCTCAAGGACTTCGACAAAGGTTTATCCGAGCTTGGAGGATGCCTAACAAAGTGGATAGTAAGACACTGGGGCACAAGAATTCCATCCCCCTTGAGCCTTATCTCAAGTGGGTACGAATCCGCGCCCAGATTCTTATGATGCCTTACCCTCACATTCTCCCCGTGATCAAAGAGCCTGTTATGAAAGGAGAGGTTCCATACACCCTCCTACATCCAGACATGCCAACATCATTGGAAGAATTGCAAAAGAGTTGGATACAGCTCAAGGAAGAGCGGAACACTTTTCAAGCCAGCTTCTATGCCAGTGAGAAGAAGGTTTTGGAACTTACCCGCCGACTTCACGAAGAGGAGACTCTTAACACTTACATTGCGCCAAAAAGGATGCGCAACATCTTTTTACATTAAGAAGCTTTGTAATATTTTTCCCATAGGGCTTTTATGTATTAACAAATTTCTTCTTATTAATATGACGTGTGTTCGTTTTGTTTGCAACAAATTTGAATTTCTGAATCCTTGAATGCATTACATGAATAACATATCATTCATCATATGCATAAACAGGTCTTCACACCAGGTTTCCTTATCTTTCTGCTGTTTATTTTAGCAAGATGGATATAGAGCAGACGGTCAAAGATCTGCAAACACAAAATTCGCAATTCCAACAACTCCTTATAACCTTGGTAAAGGGTCAAGAGGATCTTAAAGCACTGTTAGATAAAGAGAAGGAAAAAGAAAAGAAGAAAAAGGAAAGAATTGGTGTGGCCACATGGGAAGAAGATTTGAGAATCAGGCTAAGAGAGTTCTGGAATTCCCCTCGACGTCTGACGAAGGGGTTGGTAAAGGAAAGGGAGTTGCAATGCCCTCCGAGTATGAAGATGAAGAAGAAGAAGAGGAAGAGGATGAAGATTACTCCGAACAGCAGTACCCTCCGGCGGACGATAAGTATAAGAATCTTGAGGATCGGTTGGCAGCCATGGAGGTACAAAGGGTACCTGGGCTGGATTTCGAAGAACTAGGGTTGGTCGCTGGGATCATCATTCCTCCCAAATTCAAAGTGCTTACATTTGCTAAATACGACGGTTTGTCCTGTCCGAAGATGCATCTGCGGTCCTATGTCAGAAAGATCCAACCTCACTCTTCTGATAAGGATCTATGGGTCCACTTTTTTCAAGATAGTTTGTCGGGTACGCAATTAGACTGGTTCTATCAACTTGAGAGATCTGATGTTCATAACTGGGAAGATTTGGCTGCTGCTTTCTACCGACAATACCAATATAATGCAGATTTAGTGCCTACTCGTACTCAACTACAGAGTATGGGTATGGCCTCTAATGAGGGATTTAAGGAGTATGCCCAGAAGTGGCAGGATTTGGCTGGAAGGGTGCAGCCACCATTGTCGGATAGAGAGTCGGTTGACATGTTTTTAGGGACCCTGTCAGGTCCATTCTTCAATCACTTGATCGGGAGCTCATCTGTAGGGTTCACCGAATTAATTCTGACTGGTGAAAGGGTCAAAGTTGGCATTAAGAGTGGTAAAATTCAGAAGGATGTCTCCGCTTCCACTGCTATCAAGAAGACCTTCCCAGCCAAGAAGGAAGTTTATGTTGTTCACACCCAGAGAAATCAAGGGAGAATGGAGCGCCGACCAGCGGTGGGGGCAGTAATGATCCAGAACTCCTCAGCCAGTCAACCTCGAAGCAGTCAACCCAGAGCTAACCAGCAAAGGGTAGAAAGGCCACAACGATAATTCACCCGGATCAATATGACACCGGCTCAGGTCCTCCCTCATCTGTTAAAGTTAAACCTTACCAACTTGAAAGAAGCACCGAAAAACCCAAATACCTCTTCTCCTTATTATCATTCCAATGCGAAATGTGCATATCATTCGGACAGTGTGGGACACGAACCAACAACTGTTGGGCCCTTAAAAACAAGATCCAAGATTTGATAGATGCCAAGGAGGTAGAGTTTGATCCCCCCGAAAAACCTAATGTGATATCCGCTCCTATGCCAAAACATGGTCATAATGTCCATACTATTGTGGAAGATCTTCATGTTACCACTGTTGATGACTTAATGACTCTGTTGCCAATGATCAAGATGAATCTGTTGAAAGCCGGGAATTTCCCGGGATGTGAAAAAGATTGTTACTTCTGTTCAACCTTGCAATCCGACTGTACGCTGTTGAAGTCAGGCATTCAACGCTTGATGGATACTCAAGAGATCCTCTTTCAGAAAACTCTTGTTGCTACTATCACTCATGTTACTCCTGTTACTCCAATCAATGATGTTGCTATAATCACCATTTCCGACAATCTTTCCAAGACCTGTAAAAGGCCTGTTAAGATTACACCAGATCCAAAGTTTATACCTCTAAAGATTACCATGCCGGGGCCTATCCCATATAAGTCCAATAAGAAAATACCGTGGAATTATGGAGGAGAGATATTCTATCACGGTGTGAAACAGATCGAATCAGTTGAAGAAAATTCCGATGAAGAGACTCCTGATGTGGGGAATATTGTGGGAACAAGTAAGATCACTCGTAGCGGAAGAATCTTCTCTCTAGAGATTGCTCCTCCACGGGCAGTCTTCGGACCCTCAAGTGCTCCTGTGCCTGCCAAGATATCTGTGAAAAGTCCAGTGATTGAAGAAATTGTTACTCCCGAGATTGTACCCTCTGCTGTTACTACTAATAAAGGTAAAGGGATCCAAGAATCTCCTGTCAGGACGAGGGCTCAGACTTTGGTTATCCCCGAGACCACCCAAAGGGAGATGGAGGAGATTTTAAAGATGATTAAGAAGAGCGACTATGATGTCGTAGAGCAATTGGGGCAAACCCCTTCAAAAATTTCTATGCTGGCTCTATTGCTCTGCTCCGAGACCCATGCCAAAGCCTTGATCAAATTTCTGAAGACGGCACACGTGCCTCAAGAAAATTCTGCGGACCAGTTTCAAGAGTGCGTGGCTAGTCTTACAACCGATAATGGTCTTGGCTTTTCTGACGCTGATCTAACCCCTAAGGGAAGAAAGCATAATGATGCGCTGCATGTCTCGGAAGAGTGTAGAGGGACCACACTTGCTCATGTTCTGGTTGATATCGGTTCATCTTTAAATCTTCTACCAAAGAAAGCATTGGACAGGCTAGACTGTGAAGGTTTGACCTTAAAGCCCAGTGTTGTACCCCAAAATTTTCCCTCTCATTCTTCAAGGCCTTTCTCACAAGGATTCTCAAAGTTCAAGCTTGAACAAGTGCATTGGGATTTTCCAGTACCAAAATTAAGAGGAAGCTGTCAAAAAGGGAGAAAACAGATAAAAATATTATTTTGACAAAAATTGGAGAAATACAAGTGTTCTTCGCTTCAGCTCTTTCGATTGGCCTTTAGGCCTCCTTCGATCAGCATCCTTCGATTGGTCTTTTGGCTTCTTTCGACACAAGCTTGGCTTGCATCTTTCGATTGGCCTTTAGGCCTCTTTCGATCAGCGTCCTTCGATTGACTCTGGGCCTCTTTTGATTGCTCAAAGTGGCTGCTAGCGTGCCTCTTTCGCCTGGGCATGTGACTTCTTGTTGTAGATTTCGTTTGTGTCTTTTGCTGCCTGCATGCTTGCAATCGAAGGCCATGACCTACTGGCCACACATGCTGCCTGCAAGCCTACTTCGATTTAGACAAGTTTATTGCCTGCAAGCCTACTTCAATTTGGACAAGTGCTGCCTGCAAGCCTACTTCGACTGGACAAGTTTACTGCTTACAAGCCTCTTTCGAATCTGGACATTTTGCCTCCTGCATGCCTCTTTCGAATCTGAACATTTTGCCTCCTGCATGCCTCTTTCGAATGGGCATATGGCTCCCTTCATGCAAGTCCATTCGAAGCACACATTTGGCCCCTTCGAGCGATACACAAAGGTTGATTCGTTCGAAGGACACTTGTTGGCGGAAAGACGAACAATATGTTGGAAGAAGAATATGGTCGAAGGAGGATCAAGATGAAAGGTTGAAATAGTCAAAGATGCTTGCTGCCAAATTCAGGCATGGTACACTGGCCAGAACTACTGCACAGCAGTCCTGAAACACTGCTCCGTTCTTGCACCGAAATAGCATAAAGCACTATTCCTCAGAGGCTGCAAAGAGCAGTTTACCCAAATTGTTCAAAAACATTTTATTTTCCCTCCAAAGAGTTTCATCCAAGCCACGCCTTTGTTTTAACTCCCAAACCCTTTTCTCTATAAATATAGAAACCATTAACAAAGAAAAGGGTCCAGATTTTGCTAAGAGAGAAAAATCATAAAAAATCCTTAAGTGATCAAACTCTCCAACGTTCTAAAAAAGAAAACTTTCAAAACTCTAAGATTTTTTTTCATAAGAAGTCTCAATAGTGTACCTTTCAATTTACTTCCCCTAAACTGAAGCAACCTTCGATTCACCTTCCACCATCATATACTCTTTTTCGGTTCAGGGACTGTCCAAACCAAGCAGTAACAGAACTAGTTTCAAGAAAATCCCAGCGAAGCTCCCTCCACCATCAAAGAAGTCACTTACAGCTCTTTCGATTCAACACTTCAAGAGGTAAGTTCCCTCTAAACTTGGAACTCTTTCATTTCAACATCATGTGTACATGCCAATAAAGAAAAATGTAGATATTTCTGGACCATGTTTTAACATTCGATCCTAACTGCCCATATGCTGAAAACTCAATCTTAATTAGTTATCTTGGACTTTGAGACCCATTGTTTTGTTTTTGTGCTAACCCCTGGACTGTAGTTATGTTTGGATGTTGCATTTTAAGAACTTGAGACAGGTTTGTTATACCCTTTGATTGGCTAGCTGCATAAGTCTTTCGAATCACAATCTGAGGGCCTGAGATTCTTATAGTGAGTCAGCAAGGAGCCTGTGGAAAAGCCAGAAACTTACTGACTCTAACCCTCAGTCGAAAGAGACAAAGGCAAATCGAAGGGCATGACTGATTCCAGACTCCCAGTCGAAGGATACAACTTGCTGCTGCCTTTGCCCAATCGAAGGACAGGACTTCGTCTCTGCCAAGGCCCAATCGAAAGATGTGACTTTGTTGGTGCTGGCCCCAATCGAAGGAGGCTAACAGGATGCAAATCGAAGGGCGCTGCTGCCTGGGTCGAAAAGCTCATTTTGAAAAATACATAAGAAAGATCCTTTGAGTAAAATTAGGGTAGATAGCTCTTAGTTACTTGATCAAACTTGCAAAACATCCTTGCCATTTTTCAAACACACATCACAACTTCAAAAACAACTTCAAAAACAACTTCAAAACAACTTTCAAAAAACATTGAAACATCTTTTCAAAAAAGTCAAACACCTTTATAAAACATTCAAACAAGAATTGTTACAAAGGTTGCCCAGACAAGGCATCTTTTTTTCAAAACATTTTCAAAACCACACACAAAGCACCATTTCAAAAAGCAAGGCAAGTGATCTAAAACAAGTAACTAAGAGCCCATGGATAACCATGGATAAAAAGGGTGCTAGCACCTTCCCTTTTCATAATCTACCCCCCGAACCCACGAAAACATCTCAAAGGTCTTTCCCGTGCTTTTTGACCTTTCCTTAGGATAAAATAAAAAGTCGGTGGCGACTTTTGCTAAACCGAACATTTGCGCACACAAACGCAAAATCCCAAGTTAGTTCTCCCACCGTATCACAGAACTGGCGACTCTGCTGGGGAATTTTCTAAAAGTGGGGTTACCTTAGGGTTTTAGATCACCTTTACATGCTTGCTTTGATTGCTTTGATTGCTTTACTTTTTGGGTTCCTTGTTTGGGTTTGTTGTAAATCCTACACCCGGATTTGGGGGAACCTTTTTAGGTAAATAGCAATAAACTGTGAGGGAACTGTGCGGGGTATACCGACATGGTTGAAGAAGTAGTTATGTTAGTGTGACATATTTGTGGGTACCGGTAGCCCTTGAGTAGTCAAGGAGAATACGGGGCTGCTGAGTGATGTCATGAAGCACTAACGAACTCTTAGAATCTTACTTGACCATCTTGGCCTTTTTAGGGGTAGTGAGATGACCGACTTTGGTGCAGTCCAAAGTTGGTAGATACTCGATACTACACTCATTGAGGATTGTTTTCTTGGGATATTTTGGTCTCCAGTTAAGTGGCTAAACCAAAACAATGAACATAGAAAACAATCCAGTGATATTGAGCTCCTTAGAACCGGTTACTATTTATAGGACAGGTTGAGCCAACTAACTTCAAGAGGGTACTTACCTACAAACCCTATGCAAGCCTAAACCTAAGGACTTGTTTGCTTTGTGTGAATATGATTACCTGTATATACACTTGCCTACTTTTGAATACATGTACATATCATCATAACATCATACCATAGCATTTTCAATAACCATTTCAAGGATCTCGAGGGTCTTTTGATACAGGGGCACGTTGAACCAGACGTCTACCAAAGGGCAAGAGGGTTCCCCTCTAAACAAACGCCGTCAAAGATCAAGTGCAACAACTTGAATCAGGGGCTATGACCCACTCGACATGGTGAGCTTGATTCTCGTGGAAAGACATCCACCGATACGAAGTTCTCTAATCAAAGATGTTGATCAAAGTTCAACCTCTAACATTTTTCTTGTGTTTACCCCACGAGATCCTTGAAAACATTGCATACATATACCATACATATCATTGCATAACAGGTCTCCCAATACAGGTGTCTCATGTTCTCGCTGTTTATTTCAGCAATGGCTTTCCAACCAGACAACCGAGATCTCCGGGCTCAAAACGCCCAACTTCAAGAAATGTTCTTGAGCCTATCCCAGGGGCAAGAAGAAATAAAAGCTCTCCTCACAAGGGGCTTGGTCCCAGGGAATCCAGGCGGCATCAGGAATGATCAGTCGGAAGGGCTACAAATCGAGTTGGCAACAATGAGGATCCAGATGATGGGACAGCTGGTGGGCCAGATGGCTCTCATTCAAAATCTAGCTCAAAGACAAGAAGGGCTCAGGGTTCTCGTCAACAATCTGCTTCTAAACAACCAAGTGGGGCAAACATCTAGGGTTGAAGATCAAGTCATCATTCAACCTCCTTTGAGACAAGAAGACAAGGGAAAGGCTCCCCAACTTGCTTCAGTGTCACAAGCCCAGCAACAACCTTGTCAGCGTCAACAGGGTAATCGGCGTAGGCGGAATACATTTGGAAGACATTTCTCTGAGACTGATATACCATCATCTCTAATACTGAAACGCTTGTTGGAGGTCAATCTGATTACTTTAAAGGATCCTCCCCGGAATCCCAACACCTATGCTCCTGGCTATCGTCCCGATGCATCTTGTGTATACCACTCCTATAGTCCTGGACATGACACCGATAGCTGTTGGACGTTGAGAAATAAAATTCAAGATCTAATTGAAGAAGGAACGCTGGAGTTCACACAAGATGGCCAGACTGAATTCTTCTGTCATCCCTCAAAGGCTCACCACCTAAAGTGACAAGTTCAGACAAAGAGGCTTCTGTTCATTTTGAATTTTCAATAGTAATTTCTTTTGTTATTAAAACAATTATCTATTAATGTCAAACTTTGTTTCATTAATGCATTGCATATGTTTTTCTTGAATTCATCCTTTAATTTTTACTATATTTAAACTATGCTTTTTACTCACTTTATGACATTCAACTCTTGCTAAAAGTTACAAGCCTTTAGAGGGAGGATGACGAAACAATGCCATAATCTCATACAGTATGCTTTTAGACAGACCTTGCTGACGATGTACAGGCATTTCTTTCAAATCCTAAACACTGGAGTTATAAGGAAGATGATCCCTAGTCAACCCCTTCGAGCCAAAGAAGTAGAAGTTTTCTATTTTAACACAAATTGAAACCTTTAATCAAAACCTGGGGCAGGGTAGTCTCTCAGTAATTCAAATGCGCTTAAAGTCGCAAACCCTCAGTTCGTAATACAACGAACAACATCAAAATCATTCCTCTGGAATCAAAAGACAGTGGTGGTTCCTTATCTCATAGGCAGTCATCACCTTTCAAAAAAAGAAAAGCCCACTAAGCCAAAACCTACAAAGGAGGCTTAAAAAATTTGGGGCATCCCGCTAACTGTGATCTCGAAAACAGGAACAGTCAGGCAAAAGTTAGGGATAACAAATCAAAAGAACGAGGTCGCTACAAATCCTCGACAATATGAAAAATGTTGCAAAAAATAATTACTGCCTTCCAAAATTCAACTTGTGTGAACCATCACCAAAAACGTCGTTCCAGCCTCATTTGGAGTTCAAATGCACAATTAACTGAGTTTAGGATTGAAGAACATCACGAAGAACGGGTGAGTACAAATACTTTGAGCCTTTATCCTTTGTTTCTTAAACCGTGAACCAAGCCACATTACAACCCTTCAAAAGTCCTAATTGAAGCATGGGTTAGTCCAAAAGCATACTGTTACAAAAGGTATCCTGACTCCTGTAAGGCTTAGCCCTAAATCTTGTGTTGAATTTGTCTTATAAAAATTTTTCTGCTAAAAAACGCATTTTTCAAAACTTCGAGACAAGCATAAACTTTGCATTACTTGAATATCACTGTTTGCATTTGGCTATTTGTTTGACAGTGGAGAAATTCACACAATGAATATCCGATGAACGAAAGCTCTCCCAGTGAACAAAATCAATTCAAGAAGGATGACACTTCCATTGACGAATCTCCTATCAACAAGGGGGCATGACATGTCACTATCCAGCACACCTAGGGCAGTCCAGTCAAGATTTCAAGAAATCTCTGAAGAAGTGCAGAGTAACCAGGGGCAAGTCTCCATCTCCGTCACTTGGGGAATTGAGCGTCAATCCCAACAAAGGGTTGCGTACAGTCAAACGTTTCCAGGCAATGCCACAAACACTCGCTGCTAGGGGCAGTGACAAATCTCCCCAAAATCCTTCTCATAGGATGATTCCCCAGCAAGAGTATAATCTCTGACCCCCTTTTCCCAGCTGAATCAACCTCAAGAATCCTCGAGGATTTCCCCCAACGAAGATGTCACCTCTCTAGCAGACTGACGACAGGGTTTTTTCCCCAACAACACCAGGATTCCCCAGCTTGAGTTTGCCTCTCCGACTACTACAAATCAAAGGACCACAAATCCTCTTCCCCAGTAGACTACTCTACAATCCCCAACAAGTTACTGGGAAACCTGGACCCGACCAGATATCAGTTCAACTTCGACTCCCCAGTAGAGCAACGAACGACTAAGACTCCTAAACTCTTTTCCCAAGCAGAAATAAACATACTCCCCACAGAGTTTTCAACTTCCCCCAGCGGAGTTCTCCTCAAACAACAAAACAGGAATCCATTGGAAATATTCTAAGCAAAGTTTGAAGACACACATACTCTTCAACAGCAATCTGGGATTTAATAACTCCCTAACACTTGTCAAGGATTTATTTTCCCAGACAAAAATACATTCATTAACATTTCACATTTCATACATCCTATTTACATACATGATAAGTGCATACAACGCAATCTCATTTACTTTGAGAACATCATGACATTGTGCATTTCATACATCATGACATTGCATACAGCTAACGTTTTACCTTTTCAGGAAAAAGTCAATCAACAGATGGCTACCATCAACCTTTTCAAGTTCCAGATTAATACCTGTAGCAAGCCAAGAAAACTATATATGGACGACTGATTGTAGATTAATACCTGTAACAAGCCAGGAAAACTATCTACATGAAGAGATTAAAGATCAACACCTGTAACAAGCCAGGAAACTATCTTTCTTTGTCAGGTCAGAGATTAATACCTGAAACCATCCAGGACAACTATCTCATCGGCTAACCTTTTCAAGTTCCAGATTAATACCTGTAGCAAGCCAGGAAAACTATCTGTGGACGACTGATTGTAGATTAACACCTGTAACAAGCCAGGAAAACTATCTAAATAAAGAGATTGAAGGTCAACACCTGTAACAAGCCAGGAAACTATCTTTCTCAGGTCAGAGATTAATACCTGAAACCAGCCAGGACAACTATCTCATCGGCCAACCTTTTCAAGTTCCAGATTAATACCTGTAGCAAGCCAGGAAAACTATCTGTGGACGACTGATTGTAGATTAACACCTGTAACAAGCCAGGAAAACTATCTATATAAAGAGATTGAAGATTAACACCTGTAACAAGCCAGGAAACTATCTTTTTTTCTCAGGTCAGAGATTAATACCTGAAACCAGACAGGACAACTATCTCATCGCCAACCTTTTCAAGTTCCAGATTAATACATGTAGCAAGCCAGGAAAACTATCTGTGGACGACTGATTGTAGATTAACACCTGTAACAAGCCAGGAAAACTATCCACATAAAGAGATTGAAGATTAATACCTGAAACCATCCAGGAAACTATCTTTCTTTCTCAGGTCAGAGATTAATACCTGAAACCAGCCAAGACAACTATCTCGTCGACCAACCTTTTCAAGTTCCAGATTAATACCTGTAGCAAGCCAGGAAAACTATCTGTGGACGACTGATTGTAGATTAATACCTGAAACCAGCCAGGAAAATTGTCTACATGAAGAGATTGAAGATTAATACCTGTAGCAAACTAGGAAAACTATCTTTCTTACTCAGGTCAGAGATTAATACATGAAACCAGCCAGGACAACTATCTCATCGGCCAACCTTTTCAAGTTCCAAATTAATACCTGTAGCAAGCCAGGAAAATTATCTGTGGACGACTGATTATAGATTAATACCTGTAGCAAGCCAGGAAAACTATTTGTGGACGACTGATTATAGATTAATACCTGAAACCAGCCAGGAAAACTGTCTACATGAAGAGATTGAAGATTAACACCTGTAACAAGCCAGGAAAACTATCTTTCTTTCTCAGGTCAGAGATTAATACCTGAAACCAGACAGGACAACTATCTACTCGACCAGCTCAAACGTTTCAACAATCACTTTTGGATGGCATCTTTAAGCCCATCTCCAACAACTATCCATTACCTCTCCTCTGTCATAGTGTGGACAAGTTTTATAACCTCAACGGTATACTCCATTGAGCACGAGACAGTTCCTAGATCTTGATGAAGATGTTTCCCTACGTCATAGTGTGGACAAGTACTATAACCTCAACGGTATACTCCCGGTGAGCTAGAGTCAGTTCCTAGATCTTGATGTTTTCCTCCGTCATAGTGTGGACGAGTTCTATAACCTCAACGGTATACTCCCGGTGAGCACGAGACAGTTCCTAGATCTTGATGAAGATGTTTCCCTACGTCATAGTGTGGACAAGTACTATAGCCTCAACGGTATACTCCCGGTGAGCACGAGTCAGTTCTTAGATCTTGATGTTTTCCTCCGTCATAGTGTGGACGAGTTCTATAACCTCAACGGTATACTCCCGGTGAGCACGAGACAGTTCCTAGATCTTGATGAAGATGTTTCCCTACGTCATAATGTGGACAAGTACTATAACCTCAACGGTATACTCCATTGAGCACGAGTCAGTTCCTAGATCTTGATGTTCTCCTCCGTCATAGTGTGGACAAGTTCTATAACCTCAACGGTATACTCCATTGAGCACGAGACAGTTCCTAGATCTTGATGAAGATGTTTCCCTACGTCATAGTGTGGACGAGTACTATAACCTCAACGGTATACTCCATTGAGCACGAGTCAGTTCCTAGATCTTGATGTTCTCCTCCGCCATAGTGTGGACAAGTTCTATAACCTCAACGGTATACTCCATTGAGCACGAGACAGTTCCTAGATCTTGATGAAGATGTTTCCCTACGTCATAGTGTGGACGAGTACTATAACCTCAACGGTATACTCCCGGTGAGCACGAGTCAGTTCCTAGATCTTGATGTTTTCCTCCGTCATAGTGTGGACGAGTTCTATAACCTCAGCGGTATACTCCCGGTGGGCACGAGACAGTTCCTAAATCTCAACAAAGTTAGACTTCCCCAGCGGAATCTTCTACAAACAATAAGTATGCAAGTTCTCGCTAAGGAATCTCTTATGCGATCGACACTCCTGCAGATGGCATCTATAAGCCCATCCTCCTACCAACAACCTCCAAATGGCATCTATAAGCCCATTCTCGACATCACATTGCTGATACTACACCATGCGAGTGCAAATTTTTGGGCACTCTAGTGTTCAATTATCTTCCACCTTCGGATCACGAAAGGCTCGAAAGCCAATCTATATCCTCAGGTTTAAGAAAATTGAACAGGGGCAACTGTTGTACCCCAAAATTTGCCCTCTCATTCTTCAAGGCCTTTCTCACAAGGATTCTCAAAGTTCAAGCTTGAACAAGTGCATTGGGATTTTCCAGTACCAAAATTAAGAGGAAGCTGTCAAAAAGGGAGAAAATAGATAAAAATATTATTTTGACAAAAATTTGAGAAATACAAGTGTTCTTCGCTTCAGCTCTTTCGATTGGCCTTTAGGCCTCTTTCGATCAGCATCCTTCGATTGGATTTTTGGCTTCTTTCGACACAAGCTTGGCTTGCATCTTTCGATTGGCCTTTAGGCCTCTTTCGATCAACGTCCTTCGATTGACTCTGGGCCTCTTTCGATTGCTCAAAGTGGCTGCTAGTGTGCCTCTTTGCCTGGGCATGTGACTTCTTGTTGCAGATTTTGTTTGTGTCTTTTGCTGCCTGCATGCTTGCAATCGAAGGCCATGACCTACTGGCCACACATGCTGCCTGCAAGCCTACTTCGATTTAGACAAGTTTGCTGCCTGCAAGCCTACTTCGATTTGGACAAGTGCTGCCTGCAAGCCTACTTCGACTGGACAAGTTTACTGCTTACAAGCCTCTTTCGAATCTGGACATTTTGCCTCCTGCATGCCTCTTTCGAATCTGAACATTTTGCCTCCTGCATGCCTCTTTCGAATGGGCATATGGCTCCCTTCATGCAAGTCCATTCGAAGCACACATTTGGCCCCTTCGAGCGATGCACAAAGGTTGATTCGTTCGAAGGACACTTGTTGGAGGAAAGACGAACAATATGTTGGAAGAAGAATATGGTCGAAGGAGGATCAAGATGAAAGGTTGAAATAGTCAAAGATGCTTGCTGCCAAATTCAGGCATGGTACACTGGCTAGAACTGCTGCACAACAGTCCTGAAACACTGCTCCGTTCTTGCACTGAAATAGCATAAAGCACTGTTCCTCAGAGGCTGCAAAGAGTAGTTTACGCAAATTGTTCAAAAACATTTTGTTTTCCCTCCAAAGAGTTTCAGCCAAGCCACGCCTTTGTTTTAACTCCCAAACCCTTTTCTCTATAAATAGAGAAACCATTAACAAAGAAAAGGGTCCAGATTTTGCTAAGAGAGAAAAATCATAAAAAATCCTTAAGTGTTCAAACTCTCCAACGTTCTAAAAAAGAAAACTTTCAAAACTCTAAGATTTTTTTTCATAAGAAGTCTCAATAGTGTACCTTTCAATTTACTTCCCCTAAACTGAAGCAACCTTCGATTCACCTTCCACCATCATATACTCTTTTTCGGTTCAGGGACTGTCCAAACCAAGCAGTAACCGAACTAGTTTCAAGAAAATCACAGCGAAGCTTCCTCCACCATCAAAGAAGTCACTTACAGCTCTTTCGATTCAACACTTCAAGAGGTAAGTTCCCTCTAAACTTGGAACTCTTTCATTTCAACATCATGTGTACATGCCAATAAAGAAAAATGTAGATATTTCTGGACCATGTTTTAACATTCGATCCTAACTGCCCATATGCTGAAAACTCAATCTTAATTAGTTATCTTGGACTTTGAGACCCATTGTTTTGTTTTTGTGCTAACCCCTGGACTGTAGTTATGTTTGGATGTTGCATTTTAAGAACTTGAGACAGGTTTGTTATACCCTTCGATTAGCTAGCTGCATAAGTCTTTCGAATCACAATCTGAGGGCCTGAGATGCTTACAGTGAGTCAGCAAGGAGCCTGTGGAAAAGCCAGAACCTTACTGACTCTAACCCCCAGTCGAAAGAGACAAAGGCAAATCGAAGGGCATGACTGATTCCAGACTCCCAGTCGAAGGATATAACTTGCTGCTGCCTTTGCCCAATCGAAGGACAGGACTTCGCCTCTGCCAAGGCCCAATCGAAAGATGTGACTTTGTTGGTGCTGGCCCCAATCGAAGGAGGCTAACAGGATGCAAATCGAAGGGCGCTGCTGCCTGGGTCGAAAAGCTCATTTTCCTAGTTTTTTTTATTATTTTGTTTTTGCCTTTACATATTTTTATGCCTTTCGATATGGTTATAATAGCGTAGGATTTTATCTTTTCGCATTTTATTTACTTTGTATAAATGCTAGTAATTAGGTGTGTATGATAAGATAAAACCAACAAATAGACCATACAAAAAATCAAAGACAAATGCATGCAATAAAACACACTTTGCACACACGCACCCTTAGGGTAACCTCGCTTGTTGCCTCAGAAAACGCAATCATGTCCCTCGAGTATGAGACACTCTAGCAATTGTCCCTTCGATAAACAAAGATCGTAGTCCCTCGATGACCCTCGATGTTGCCTTCGATGAAACGATCTCGTCCCTTACAAAATTGCTAGAGCGTCTCACAAGCTGCCTTCAATGATTGTATACGATGACCCGCACCTGTCCTGTTTAAACATCCTAACGCAAGGTTGTTCATCAAACACAATGGTGAAACAACACTGTTAAAAGGGTTAAAAAACATAAGAAAGATCCTTTGAGTAAAATTAGGGTAGATAGCTCTTAGTTACTTGATCAAACTTGCAAAACATCCTTGCCATTTTTCAAACACACATCACAACTTCAAAAACAACTTCAAAAACAACTTCAAAACAACTTTCAAAAAACATTGAAACATCTTTTCAAAAAAGTCAAACACCTTTATAAAACATTCAAACAAGAATTGTTACAAAGGTTGCCTAGACAAGGCATCTTTTTTTCAAAACATTTTCAAAACCACACACAAAGCACCATTTCAAAAAGCAAGGCAAGTGATCTAAAACAAGTAACTAAGAGCCCATGGATAACCATGGATGAAAAGGATGCTAACACCTTCCCTTTTCATAATCTACCCCCCGAACCCACGAAAACATCTCAAAGGTATTTCCTGTGCTTTTTGACCTTTCCTTAGGATAAAATAAAAAGTCGGTGGCGACTCTTGCTAAACCGAACATTTATGCACACAAACGCAAAATCCCAAGTCAGTTCTCCCACCATATCACACCCAGTAATATCATTGTTAGAGCCTTCGACGGTTCAAAGCGGATGGTTCACGGAGAGGTGGACATCCCAATTAAGGTGGGAACGGAAATTTTCAACTCCACATTTTATGTGATGGACATCCGTCCTTCATATTCATGCTTGTTGGGAAGGCCATGGATCCATAATGCTGGGGCAGTCACTTCTTCTCTACACCAGATGCTTAAATACCCAGTCCAGGGTAAAATCATAACAGTTCATGGTGAGGAGGAATATATGATAAGCCACCTTAACTCTTTCCGCTACGTAGAGTTAGATGGTGAATTCATAGAAACACCTTTCCAACACTTTGAAGAGGTTTCTCCTGAAGTCACGGTAGCCAAGACAATGACTGATGTGCCTATCATTACCAAGCCCGTGTCCCGGATGTCATCCCTTAAAGATGCGGAGACTGTAATCAAGGAAGGGGGAAGTACAGTGTGGGGTCAACTGCCAGATTTTCCTTACAAGACAGATAAGTTCGGATTGGGTTTCACTGCTGCTAGCCAGAAAGCTGTGTGTCGCTCCCGGGCTGGAGGACCGCCACTGAAAATCACTCATCACGAAGTTCATGCTTTAGAGGATAATGAAGAAGGAGGCAATTTTGAAGGCTGGATCTTTCCAACTATTGAAGGAGGACTGAACAACTGGGAGGCGAAAGACTTTGTTCCCATTACTTTCATCAATCAATAATTTATCTTTTGAACATTTCCTGTTTGGTCTGTAATAATTATTAAACAATTCGTACACTCTTTTCGCCTTATGCCTTACCCGGGGCATATAGGTCCATTTGTAAGGATTTTGATTCTTCATTTTCATATGCCATTTTTAATGAATCATGGACGTTTTCATCTATAAACTTTTGTGTTCATTTTCTTTCTTTTTACATTTTATTTTGTTTAAAGATGGCTATCCCTTACACACATCCACACTCACAAAATGCAGGTACCCATCCACTCCAGATTCCATGGGTAACAATTCTGCTATGGCCTTCAGTGACTCTGAAGATCTGGTCAATCATGCTGAGTACGAAGGTGATGAAGACTGTGAAGTGCCTGGAGAGCTGGCTAGACTTTTGCAACAAGAAGAAAGGGCTATTCTGCCCCATGAAGAGTTGTTAGAGACTATCAATTTGGGTACTGCCGAAGATAGAAAAGAGGTTAAAGTGGGTGCCAACCTAGAGCCAAATGTCAAAGAGCGCTTAGTTCAGCTGCTGAATGAATATGTTGAGATCTTTGCCTGGTCCTATAAAGACATGTCGGGACTGGATACATATATTGTGGTTCACCATCTCCCTACAAGAGAAGACTGTCCAGCAATCAACAGAAAGTCCGCTGAATGAGGCCCGACATGTCCGAAAATATCAAAGCTGAAGTAATGAAGCAGTTCAATGCTGGCTTTCTGGCTGTTACTTCCTATCCACAATGGGTTTCTAACATTGTGCTCATGCCTAAGAAGGACGGAAAAGTCAGAATGTGTGTGGACTACAGAGATTTAAATAGGGCTAGCCCTAAAGATGATTTTCCACTACCACACATTGACATCTTGGTTGACAACACAGCTCAACACAAGGTATTCTCTTTCATAGACGGATTTTCAGGGTACAACCAGATCAAGATGGCCCCCGAAGACATGGAGAAGACTACTTTTGTTACGCAGTGGGGTACCTTCTGCTATAAAGTGATGCCATTCGGACTGAAGAATGTCGGGGTAACCTATCAGTGAGCCATGGTAGCTTTGTTTCATGACATGATACATCATGAGATTGAAGTCTACGTAGATGACATGATAGCCCGTTCACAAACAGAAGAAGAACACCTCGACCATCTGCAAAAGCTGTTTGTCAGGTTAAAGAAATATAAGCTCGGACTGAACCCTAGCAAGTGCACTTTCAGAGTTAGGACTGGTAAAATCTTGGGATTCATCATCAGCAACAAAGGCATTGAGGTTGATCCTGCTAAAGTCAAAGCTATACGAGAAATGCCTGCCCCCTGCACTGAGAAGGAGGTCAGAGGTTTCTTGGGATACCTAAACTACATTGCAAGATTCATTTCTCACCTAACATCTACCTGTGAACCAATCTTCAAGTTGTTGAAGAAAGATCAGGTGGTTAGATGGAACAATGATTGTCAAGTTGCTTTTGATAAAATTAAGGAGTATTTGCCGGAACCTCCTATCTTGATGCCACCCGTCGAAGGAAGGTCGTTAATCATGTATTTGACTGTTTTGGATAACTCAATGGGGTGCGTACTGGGCCAACATGACGAGTCTGGCCGAAAAGAGAATGCCATTTATTACCTTAACAAAAAGTTTACCGACTGTGAGACTCGCTACTCACTGCTCGAGAAAACTTGTTGCGCTTTGGTATGGGCTGCTCGCCGACTAAGGCAGTATATGTTGACATATACCACTTTGCTGATTTCCAAAATGGATCCGATCAAATACATCTTCGAGAAGCCTGCTTTATCCGGAAGAATCGCTAGATGGAAGATGATCCTGACTGAGTATGATATCCAGTACACAACCCAAAAATCTATAAAGGGGAGTGTATTAGCTGACCATCTAGCTCATCAAGCCGTCAAAGATTACCAATCTATGAGGTTCGACTTCCCTGACGAGGATATTATGACATTGGACAACATTAAAGAAAACGGACCGTATGACGGACCTGAACAAGGATCCTGATGGACTCTGTACTTTGATGGTGCCTCCAACGCACTTGGGAATGGTATCGGCGCAATACTTATCTCTCCAGAAGATTGCCATACACCTTTCACTGCTAGACTCTGCTTCAGCTGCACCAACAACATGGCCGAGTATGAAGCTTGTATCTTTGGTCTCAAGCTTGTTATTGACTTAGGAATCAAATCTATGGTTGTATTTGGGGACTCAGCTTTGGTTATCAGTCAAATAAAAGGAGAGTGGGATACTAAACACCCTAACCTCATCCCTTACAAAGAACATGTCTTGACATTGTTACCACATTTCGAGCAGATCACCTTCGAGCACTTCAAATGCGCTAGCTACAATGAATCAGCTAGCAGATGCGCTAGCTACAATGTCATCCATGTTTAAACTTAACTGGGATAATGAGGCACCTCAAATCACCATTGAACGAATGGACGAACCTGCACATTGTCACGAGATTAATACCGAAGAAGTGGTGGGCCGACCTTGGTTTCATGACGTCAAAAGGTATCTCGAAGCACAAGAATACCTTGAAGGAGCTCCAGTCAACGACAAAAAGTTCTTAAGGAGGTTCGTTGCCAAATTCTTTCTGAGCAATGGTATCCTATACAAGCGCAATCTTGATTGTGTCCTACTCCGTTGTGTGGACAAGGTTGAAGCTGAGCAGATCATGGTTGAACTACATAATGGCACCTTTGGCACCCACTCGAGTGGTCATACGATGGCTAAGAAGATTCTACAGGTAGGCTACTACTGGTCTACCATGGAAGCTGATTGTCATCAATATTCCCGTGCTTGTCACAAATGCCAAACCTATGCTGACAAGGTACATATTCCTCCAGTGCCTCTCAATGTCCTAACAGCTCCTTGGCCATTCACGATGTGGGGAATCGACATGATTGGAGAGATCAAGCCTACAACATCCAATGGACACCGTTTCATCCTGGTGGCCATTGATTACTTCACCAAGTGGGTCGAAGCAGCATCCTTCGCATTCGTTACAAAGAATGTGGTTGCCCGCTTCATCAAGCAGAACCTCATTTGCCGGTATGGTATCCCCGATAGGATTATCACTGACAACGGTACAAATTTAAAAAATACTATGATCACCGCTCTGTGCGAACAGTTCAAGATTCAACATTACAATTCATCTCCCTATCGGCCAAAGATGAACGGTGTTGTCGAAGCTGCGAACAAAAATATAAAGAAAATCATTCAAAAGATGACAGTCACCTACAAGGACTAGCATGAGATGTTATTGTTTGCTCTGCACGGGTATCGTACCACGGTACGCACTTCAACTGGGGCAACACCCTTTTCTTTGGTATACGACATGGAGGCTGTTTTACCTATGGAAGTTCATATTCCTTCCTTAAGAATCATGAAGGATGCTGGTTTGAGTGAAGACGATTGGATTCAGACCCGGCTTGATCAACTTAACTTGATTGACGAAAAACGACTTATTGCTGTTTGCCATGGTCAAACGTATCAGAAACGTATGATCAAGGCCTTCAACAAGAAAGTCAAGAGACAAGTATATCAAGTCGGGGACCTTGTAATCAAGCGGATCATCTTACCGCAAAGTGATCCCAGGGGCAAATGGGCTCCTACTTACAAATGACCATTTGTGATCAAAAACATCTTTTCTGGTGGGGCAATGATTCTGACCACCATGGACGGCGACGACCTGCCGCACCCTGCGAACGCAAACATAGTCAAAAGATACTACGCATAAATGACCCGACAAGTCGAAAACTCGAAAGGGCAACTTGGGCAAAAATGGGTATCCTGGTGAATCGAAAACCCGAAAGGGCGGTTCAGGAAAAAATTAGGGATAAATATAAAAAATCTGTACACCTGGCAAGTTGAAAACCCGAAAGGGCGACTTGGGCAAAAAAGGGTTTCCCGGTGGATCGAAAACCCGAAAGGGCGATCCATGCAAAAGTTAGGGAATTAAAGTGTATGACTATGTCTCGTCGAATCACTTTAAGAACAATCTCTTCACGGACAAGCTCCAAGCTTCTGATCAATCCAATCATCTGCGAATGAAGTAACGAATGGACAAGATACTCAGAGTTGTGAAGGCTATAGCAGAATGGGAACCCCATGGAATTGTTACACATAGCCATCTTTATTTGTATAAATTTTTCTCATTTTTTATGACAACATTCTCTTACTAGGATGTCTGTTTCCTTTGTACAAAATACTTACACAAAGTTAATACAAAGATATTTCAAAGTGCAGAAATTTGTTTGTTTTTTTTCTTTCTTTTTTACACTTGTGTTTTATTTGAAAACGTCCAATGATTTATTAAATGAGCATATGCATTTGAATATAATCACTGCTTACAAATAAAAAGGAATGAGAAAGGATAATTACTGATAGGTTGAAAGTATAGGAAGTCGTCTTTATGCTATTCCGGAGGAAATCCCCTGCAGTATGTCATCCAGATTCTCAACAGAGCTAAAACTTTGAAATACACATCCCCAACGGAGTTAAGTTTCAAAATTCCCGTCAGAACTAAGTTTCTAAACTCTCAATCCCCAGCAGAGTTAAGTTTCAAAATTCCCGTCAGAACTAAGTTTCTAAACTCCCAATCCCCAGCAGAGCCAAAAGACTTTGAACTACAAATCCCCAGTGAAGATGAAACTTTCTTCCCCAATGTAGTCCAAAACTTTAACCTTTAAACCACAATGGAAACCATCCGGTTTCTCCAAATCCCCCAGCAAGTTATCTTAAAACCTGGAAATCAACCAGATAACAGTTAACTTTTATCCCCAACCAAGGATAAAACCTCAGAAGATTGGCATACACCCAACCTCCTGACCCAAACGCCTGAATGAAGATTCTCATTCTTGCTTCCTCAATAGATTGGCATACAACCCAAGTGTGATCGGTGGATCTGGAACTGATTGTTTAACGCTGGTTCGCGAAATGTCGCGGAAGCAAGAGTCGCCACCGTCTTTTATTTTCTCCAAATGGAAAGGACAAAAGCACAGAAAAATTCCTTAAAGAGATTGCTCTCGGTTCGGGAGGTAGATTATAGAAAGGGAAGGTGTTAGCACCCTTTCTATCCATGGTTATCCATGGGCTCTTAGATACTTGCTCATTTGTGTTTTCAAAAATGGTTTGTTTGCTTTTCAACTGTGGGTTTTAAAAAGTTTCTTTGAAAATTCCAGTTCGACTCTTGTATCGGTCCTCAAGAGTGTTTGAAAAGTTGCTTTCGAAAGCTTTTTGAAAAGGTGTCGGTGTGAAAATTATTTTTGAATTTGTTTTGAAATTAGAGCAAGTATCTAGAGTCGTCTACCTACCCTAAGGAATTCGTCTGTGTAAATGTCCTTTAAAGCAGTGCCATCCCACCATTGAGAGGTAGGTAGCACCACTGTTGGAGGTGTTCGGGTCAATTCGAGGTTCGGGACATGGTGATCACCAGAGCAATGGGAAGACACCTTAGAAGCTACCCTCATGCCAGGTTCCCGGATCATGAGGACTTACTAAGACATCCTCTACTCGACGATCACCTTTCGAGGCAAGGCAACAGTGAGGCGTACCCTAGGGGTGGTGTGTGATTTGTGTGTCAGATTCGTTTATTTTTGTCTTGTTCATGTTAAAGTGATCTAAGCGTTTGATTTTATTTTTATCATTCATTCTTGCATGCATTTATTTAACAGTTAAAAAGTGCGAGAAAGGTAAAGTTCTAAACTATTACAAAAGGCGCGGGTCCACATCGCCAAAATTTCCAGAACCCGATTTGACAGAAAATAAGGAAAGTAAAGAAAAGTAAAGTGCGAGAAATTAATTACACGGCTTTGGGAGAGGTACATAAATATTAAAAGAAAAAGAAATAAAACGCGCGAATTGAAATAAGATTGGAAACTAGGGCGTTGGACCCTTTTTAATGAAATTAAATTAAATTATTAAATTAATTAAAATTAAAAAAGAAAAGGAATTGTTTTTGGTATTTTTGTATTTTATGATTTTTTATGAAAAAAAGAATTAATTAAAATAACATGCTAACCCTAATTCTAAATTTTTTTATTTGTTAAGAAAGTATTAAACTTTAACCTAAAATTAACCCTAATTATTTTACATGCAATTTAATTACAAAAATAAGTAATAGTAAATATTTAATTATTATGAAAGAAAATAAAAAGGGATAAAAATTTAATTAAACCCTAATTCTACCAATTTTAGATTTTTTATTATGAAAATATTACAATTAAACCTAATTTAATAACTAAAATTAATTAATGCAATTTATTTACAAAAACACTAAAATAAAAATATTTATTTATTTTTTATCTTTTCTGATTTTTTTATGTGTTTTTTATATATTATGAAAATATTAAATTAATTAAAAAAACAATAATTGAAAGAAAGTAAAAATAATGGAAAATAAAGAAAGTAAAAAAGTTTGCAAACCTAGGGGGTCTGCCCCTAATTTGGAGGGTGAAGCTCATCAATTTTGAGCCCAAATAAGCCTGGCCTGATTGACTTTCTAGTAGCGTGCCCAAGCGTTGACTCATGTGTACCATGCTCCTCAGATCTTGGCCCTTGATTGAATCCAGTGGGACGCGTCGACGTTTGGTAGCGTGAGTGCATGATGTGTTTTAGTGTTGACGCTGCATAGGAACATTAGTTGAAAAATAATATGAAAGGGGGTGAGGACCTGGGGCTCGAACCCAGGTCCTGATGATTACCAACCAAGCGCTTCACCAACCGATCCACTTTGTTTTCTTTGTATATTATATAATAAGCAATCAATATAAAACAAAACAAACGCGTTAGTGGATTCTTGGCGCGAACTTTCAAACGGACCAACCGCTGATAGCCACCTAAGCATCTTCCTCGTTGGCTTGTTTTTTCCTGAAATACAACAAACATAAGCAACGGTTTTGAACCGTTCTAACAGGCGTCATTAGAGAAAATAGCGAATAGCACATGGGCGTGCATAAATTGTTCGGACTAGGGCCATTAGAATCGCCTCTCTCTCATGATTCCAACGACGTATCTCTCATGGCCTAATTGTTCCAGGTTTGAAAACCCCTAAATCAATTTCCACGGAACCCTAATATGCTCTCATGGTGGATCCTTCGTTTTAGCATGAAACTCCAATCAAATTACGCAGGTAGCTTGCAAACATCATTCTAAACACAAAAACAACAATGAAATATGTTAAAAACGCATGAATAATGGAAAACGATTTTGGAATTTTTCTTACCAACTTCAATGGTGGTTTCGTGTTTTCTTGAGTATGGGACTTAGGGAATGATTGGAAAACGTTCTATGATCCTCAAGGAAGCTAATGGAACAACTATTTGGCCCTGAATCGTCCTAGAACTTGGTTTTCAGATTTGACTTTTCTTGATAAATTTCAAGTTTGCATATGGCTTCTTCTGCGCAGCTTAGGGTCTAAAAGCATGAGGGTTTGCATCCTTATATGTGTATGAATGATTAGGTCAAATAAAATTGGTCCAAAATCCATGAATTGATGAATATGATATTTGATTTTTAAACCATGATTTTCAAATCTTTTTCACATGCTTTTGCTACCAAATCATGACCAATTCAATTGATTCTTTCTATATTTGGTTAGGCACGAAATCTTGAGTATATATTATGCATAAAAAGATTTAAAACCTAGGTTTAGCATTTTTCATGTATTTATTTTAATTTAAATGAATTATTAATAATAAAAATCCAAATAAATAAATAAATAATGAAGAAAAACTTCCCTTTGGACCAAATGGTCGTGCACATGCCTTGGATAATGAATTGTGGAAGAAAAAGAGGCCCATTAGCAATTTTAGGTCATTTGAATCAATGTTGACTTTTCAAAATATCCAAAAATTTCCCAACTTCCACAAGGCATAACTTGCTCAATTTTTAAGCTTTGCTCATGTTCTTGGACATTTTGGAAAGGTCTTTGAGTCCTCTAACCAATGCCTTTGGTCCCATGTCATTTTGATTTACCAATCGCAAGTTATGGCCTTTGACTTGAAGTCCCTTTTTGTTGACTTTTGAAAATGACCTATAATGTTGAAATTGATAACTTTTTGTGAGAGCATTTCTTGGACTTGGAGTGTGAAGAGGAGTTGTAGGAAATGTCTTTCTCTTCAAAATGAGATTTGGATGGAATTTTTCTGATAATCCATGTGAAAGTTATGCCCTGGTCAATTTACAGTTGACTTTTTCAACTGTCCAAATAAGGAAACTTTTGCATCTTGATGATTTTTGAGCCAAGCTTTGAGAATCATGATCAAGCATTGATCAAATGATGTTTGTGGCTTCAAAAATGAGTTGTTGACCAAAAATTTGAACTTTTGACTGTCAAATGACCATTTTGCCCCTACAGTTGACTGTAGTGCAATTAGGGTTTTGACTGTGCAATTTTGTGCTGAAAGTCTTGAAACTTGGTATGAGGATGCTTGACCATATTTGTAGGTATGTGGGACTTGATTGGACCCTTGGAAACTTCATTTTCTTGATCAGAATTAAAACCCTAATTTTGACTGTTTAGGAGGCTCTTAAACTGTGCAACCCTTGGGGAAATTTTGAAGCTTGACTTGGCAATTTCTGAAGAATATGGGAGGGCAAATTTTGGGGTACAACAGTTTCCCCTGTTCAATCTTCTTAGACCTGAGGATGCAGATTGGCTGACATGCCTTTCGTAATCCGAGGGTGGAAGATGATTGAACACTAGAGTGCCCAGAAATTTGCGCTCACATAGTAGCAGTGATGGTGGAAATGGGCTTATAGATGCCATTTAGAGATTGATGAATAGGATGATGGGCTTATAGATGCCATCTGGATGTTGATCGCGTAAGAGATTCCTTAGCGAGAACTTGCGTACCTGCAAAAGAAAAATGAGTACCGGACATGTTGCAGGAGCTGGTTTTCAGATGCTTTGTATAGATGTGTCCTGACTGGTTACAGGAGCTGAATCTTTAAACTCTTCACACGTGCCCTGGCGAGATACAGGAATCGAGTCTGGTAATGTTAGTCTTCAACGGATACACCCTGGCAAGATTCAGGTATCGGATCCTCGAACTCTTCAGACACACCCTGGCAAGATACAGGAATCGGATATGGTAATGTTAGTCTTCAACGGATACACCCTGGCAAGATTCAGGTATCGGATCCTCGAACTCTTCAGACACACCCTGGCAAGATACAGGAATCGGATCTGGTAATGTTAGTCTTCAACGGATACACCCTGGCAAGATTCAGGTATTGGATCCTCGAACTCTTCAGACACACCCTGGCAAGATACAGGAATCGGATCTGGTAATGTTAGTCTTCAACGGATACACCCTGGCAAGATTTAGGTATCGAATCCTCGAACTCTTCAGACACACCCTGGCAAGATACAGGAATCGGATCTGGTAATGTTAGTCTTCAACGGATACACCCTGGCAAGATTCAGGTATCGGATCCTCGAACTCTTCAGACACACCCTGGAAAGATACAGGAATCGGATCTGGTAATGCTAGTCTTCAACGGATACACCCTGGCAAGATTCAGGTATCGGATCCTCGAACTCTTCAGACACACCCTGGCAAGATACAGGAATCGGATCTGGTAATGCTAGTCTTCAACGGATACACCCTGGCAAGATTCAGGTATCGGATCCTCGAACTCTTCAGACACACCCTGGCAAGATACAGGAATCGGATCTGGTAATGTTAGTCTTCAACGGATACACCCTGGCAAGATTCAGGTATCGGATCCTCGAACTCTTCAGACACACCCTGGCAAGATACAGGAATCGGGTCTGGTAATGTTAGTCTTCAGCGGATACACCCTGGCAAGATTCAGGTATCGGATCCTCGAACTCTTCAGACACACCCTGGCAAGATACAGGAATTGGATCTGGTAATGCTAGTCTTCGACGGATACACCCTGGCAAGATTCAGGTATCGGATCCTCGAACTCTTCAGACACACCCTGGCGAGATACAGGAATCGGATCTGGTAATGCTAGTCTTCAACGGATACACCCTAGCAAGATTCAGGTATCGGATCCTCGAACTCTTCAGACACACCCTGGCAAGATACAGGAATCGGATCTGGTAATGCTAGTCTTCAACGGATACACCCTGGCAAGATTCAGGTATCGGATCCTCGAACTCTTCAGACACACCCTGGCAAGATACAGGAATCGGATCTGGTAATGTTAGTCTTCAACGGATACACCCTGGCAAGATTCAGGTATCGGATCCTCGAACTCTTCAGACACACCCTGGAAAGATACAGGAATCGGGTCTGGTAATGTTAGTCTTCAACGGATACACCCTGGCAAGATTCAGGTATCGGATCCTCGAACTCTTCAGACACACCCTGGCAAGATACAGGAATCGGATCTGGTAATGCTAGTATTCAACGGATACACCCTGGCAAGATTCAGGTATCGGATCCTCGAACTCTTCAGACACACCCTGGCGAGATACAGGAATCCGATCTGGCAATTGGTCATCAACAGATACACCCTGGCAAAATTCAGGAATCGGACCTTTAGTTGAGACCATTGATAGTAATCATTTTTGTACTTACTTTTGTCCTGAAAAGACAAGCGTTAGTTGTATGCGATGTCATGTGGTATGACATGCGAGATGCTCTCTGAATACGTGAGATTGTATGTTCATGATGCGTATATGCATGCTATAATGTATGAAGATGTTTATGAATGTATTTTTCGTCTAGGAAAGTAAATCCTTGACGGGTGCCGGGAAGTCACTCCTGGGCTGATGTTGGAGAATAGATTTTGCTTCCGCTGGGGATGATAATTGCAAGGATACCGGTTGGGAGAAGATGACTCCGTTTGGGGAATAAACTTGGCGAATGGAATAACTCTGTGGGGAGAAAAGTACTCTAGTAATCTTGCTGGGAAGCAATACTCTGTGGGGAGAGAGATACTTTGCTGAGCGTTGATAATAACTTGCTGGGGATACCCTTGTTGTGTTGGAAGTATTGATAGACTTCGCTGGGGATAAGAAAGAACTGCGTTGACGACGACCTTTCCGTGGCTTTTGGCTGAGGATAACCCAGTTATATCCTGGTAAGGAAATAACTCTTTGAATAAATCCGGGCGACGCGTTCGTGCTCTGCAAGGATAAGCTTCCAGAATCTACTGGGGATAAGCTTATTGCCTGGGGAGGTGAATTCCAACTTTCCTGGGGAAACTGGATTGGACTCTCTTGGGGAAGTTTTGAACTGCGGGGGAAGTGATTCCTTTGAATGTTTGGTATACCGCCGGGGAACAATCTTTAGGTCAAGACTTCCGGGGATGCTTGTTATGAATATGTGTGCTGCTGGGGAATGTTGAGATCTGCTGGGGGATACTCAACTTCCTTAAGATTTGATAACTTTGTTTGAGGAGAGTGTACTGTCTTGCTGGCTCACTCTTTAGGGAATTAAGGTGTCTGGTTATGTTCTTTAGCTGAACCTACCTTGGTACCTTGGAGGACAGAGCAATTAGATTGCGTAGACAACTCTTTTGTTGCCCCTGTTTCTAATGTTACCTGTAATTAATCCTTTGTTTCGTATGCCAATATTTATGAGTTAGCAAATTATTGTCAATGCATATATCACAAATTGAACCTTGGACGTTCTTCGCAAAACAAAACAGAAAAAGGAAAAACAATTGGCACTTTTAACTGAAAAGTATATTTGTATTGATTTTTGAATGGCCTGAAAATAGGCGTTTTGTGTACAAGAGGCTGACGTCCTAGTAAGAGAACGCCGCCGAAAAAGTTTATACAAATTTTGTACAAAAGAAGATAAAACAGCTGTGTGACATGAATGATCCCACTGGGTTTCAACTCTGCTATTGCCATTATATCTCCGAGCGTCTCATCACTTGATGACCTAAACGAAGATGAAGCTGACTGATCGATGCCGTCTGAACTTGGTGTAGATACCGGATTCTGGATGCAAAGTGATCCAATGAGACATAGTATTACGCTTTTATCCCTAACTTTTGCCTGGACCACCCTTTCGGGTTTTCAGTCTACCGGGATACCCATTTTTGCCCAAGCCGCCTTTTCAGGTTTTCGACTTGCCGGGTGTACAGATTCTTTCATTTCATCCCTTCATTTTTCCCGAATCCTTTTGGTTCGACGGGAAGCCCTAATTTTTGCCTAGGCATGTCAGCCTAGCGGGTCCTTTTTTCATGCGTAGTATCTTTTTACTATGTCTGCATTGGCGGGGTGAGGAAGGTCGTCACCATCCATGTTGGTCAATATCATTGCTCCTCCTGAGAACACATGCTTAACCACAAATGGCCCTTCGTACGTAGGGGTCCATTTGCCCCTTGGATCACTCTGCGGAAGGATGATTCGCTTGATTACCAGATCCCCAACTTGATATTCCTGTGGTCTGACCTTTTTGTTAAATGCCCTGATCATCCGTTTCTGATACGTCTGACCATGACAGATAGCAACAAGCCTCTTTTCGTCGATAAGATTGAGCTGATCAAGTCGTGTCTGGATCCAATCATCTTCATTCAGATTTGCATCCTTCATTATCCGGAGAGAGGGTATTTGTACTTCGATCGGTAAGACTGCCTCCATACCATAAACCAAAGAGAAAGGAGTTGCCCCGGTTGACGTCCTAGCTGAGGTACGATACCCATGTAGAGCGAACGGTAACATCTCGTGCCAATCTTTATAAGTCACTATCATCTTCTGCACGATTTTCTTGATGTTCTTATTTGCTGCTTCTACAGCCCCATTCATCTTCGGTCTGTAAGGAGAAGAATTGTGGTGCTGTATTTTGAACTGCTCGCAGAGCTCAGTGATCATCTTATTATTCAGATTGGTACCGTTATCCGTAATAATTCTTTCCGGGACGCCGTACCGACAGATCAGATTATGCCGAATGAATCGTGCCACAACAGTCTTGGTTACTATAGCATAGGATGCTGCTTCGACCCACTTCGTGAAATAATCAATCGCCACTAGGATGAAGCGATGCCCATTAGATGCCGTAGGTTTAATCTCACCGATCATGTCTATGCCCCACATTGCAAACGGCCAAGGCGCAGTCAGAACATTCAAAGGAACCGGAGGAACATGCACCTTGTCTGCATAAATTTGGCACTTATGGCATGTCCTGGAATGTTGGTAGCAGTCAGCTTCCATTGTGGACCAGTAATACCCTGCCCGAAGGATCTTCTTTGCCATCGTATGTCCACTGGAATGTGTACCAAAGGTCCCTTCATGTAGCTCTTCCATGATTCTTTCTGCTTCAGTCTTATCCACACAACGCAGTAAGGTTGAATCATGGTTTCGCTTGTACAAGATGCCGTTGCTAAGGAAGAACTTTGCCGCGAACCTTCTCAGGAACTTCTTATCATTGATAGAGGCACCTTCAGGGTATTCCTGAGCTTCCAAATATCTCTTCACCTCATGGTACCAAGGCTTCTCAGTCACCAATTCAGTTTCGAGATCGCAACAGTATGCCGGTTCGTCCAGTTTCCATATGATGATCCGGGGAGCCTCATTATCCCATTTAACTTTGAACATAGAAGAAATTGTAGCTAACGCGTCCGCCAACTGATTCTCTTCTCTCGGAAAGTGTTCAAAGGTTATCTTCGTGAAGTGGGGGATCAAGGTCAACACACATTCTCTGTAAGGAATAAGGTTCGGATGTTTTGTATCCCACTCTCCCTTGATCTGATTGATCACGAGGGCGGAATCTCCGAAGACACTCAGAAACTTGATCCTTAAGTCGATCGCTGCTTGAAGACCCATGATGCATGCCTCATACTCTGCCATGTTGTTGGTACAGTTGAAACATAGTCGGGCAGTGAGCGGAGTATGAGTGCCTTGAGGAGATATGATTATGGCGCCGATACTGTTACCCAAAGCATTGGAGGCTCCTTCAAAGTGCATAGACCATCGGGATCCTTCCTCAGGTCCTTCATCCGGTCCAGGTACTTCACAATCAGTCACAATCATGATACTTTCATCCGGAAACTCGAAGTTCATTGATTGATAGTCATCTACGGCCTGATGTGCCAAGTGGTCTGCCAATACACTTCCCTTGATGGCTTTCTGGGTCGTGTACTGAATGTCGTATTCCGTCAAGATCATTTGCCATCTTGCAATTCTCCCAGACAGAGCAGGCTTTTCGAATATGTACTTTATAGGATCCATCTTTGAGATCAACAAGGTAGTGTGAGTCAGCATATACTGTCTCAGCCGGCGAGCAGCCCATACCAAAGCGCAGCAAGTTTTCTCGAGCAGTGAGTATCGGGTCTCACAGTCGGTAAACTTTTTGCTAAGGTAATAGATGGCATGCTTTTTTCGGCCAGACTCGTCATGCTTCCCCAGCACACACCCCATTGAATTGTCAAGCACTGTCAGATATAGTATCAGAGGTCTCCCTTCAACCGGTGGCATAAGGATGGGTGGTTCTTGGAGATACTCCTTGATTCTGTCAAAAGCAGCCTGACATTCATCATTCCAACGTACTACCTGGTCTTTCTTCAGCAGCTTGAAGATTGGCTCACAGGTAGCAGTTAGGTGTGAGATGAATCGAGCAATGTAATTCAGGCGTCCTAAAAAGCCTCTGACCTCTTTCTCTGTCCTAGGAACTGGCATCTCTTGAATAGCTTTAACTTTGGCAGGGTCCACTTGAATGCCCTTATCACTTACCACGAAGCCTAGCAACTTTCCCGATCTTACCCCGAAGGTGCACTTGTTCGGGTTCAACCTCAGCTTGTATAGTTTCAACCGGTCAAACAACTTCTGCAGATGATCTAGGTGCTCTTCCTCAGTTTGGGACCTTGCGATCATGTCGTCCACATATACTTCTATCTCATGATGGATCATGTCATGAAATAAAGCAACCATGGCACGTTGGTAGGTTGCCCCAGCGTTCTTCAGTCTAAAAGGCATGACCTTGTAGCAGAAGGTGCCCCACTGAGTAACAAATGTAGTATTTTCCATGTCTTCAGGTGCCATCTTGATCTGATTGTAACCTGAAAAACCATCCATAAAAGAGAACACCTTATGCTGAGCAGTATTATCAACAAGGACATCAATGTGAGGTAGAGGGAAGTCATCTTTGGGGCTGGCCCTGTTCAGATCCCTGTAGTCGACACACATTCTGACCTTACCGTCCTTCTTTGGTACCGGCACCACATTAGCAACCCACTGAGGGTAAGAAGTCACTGCAAGGAACCTAGCGTCAAACTGTTTCATAACCTCGGCTTTAATCTTCTCAGACATCTCTGGACGCATACGACGTACCTTTTGCTTTACCGGAGGGCAGTCTTCCTTAGTTGGCAAGTGATGGACCACAATATCGGTATCCAACCCGGGCATGTCTTCGTAGGACCAGGCAAATATCTCCATATAATCATGCAGCATTTGAGTCAACCGTTGCTTCACGCTGAGCTCTAGGTTGGCACCGATCTTTACCTCTTTCCTGTCTGCCTCAGTACCCAAGTTTATTGTTTCCACTGGATCTTCATGTGGTTGAATTGCCCTCTCTTCCTGAAGTAACAGTCTTGCGAGCTCGCCAGGCACTTCGCAATCATCTTCACCTTCGTCTTCGGCTAAGTTGATCGGATTTTCGAAGTTATAACTCGCAGTAGCAGAGTCGTTACCAGTGAGATCCAGAGTGGATTGAAACCTGTATGAGTGAGTGTGTGTGTAAATACAGCTGTTTTGAAATATATGTAAAGGAAAGAAAGACAGAAAAGGAGCATAAGATTTGCAATGCGAGAAAACGTCCAAGATTTTCATTTATGATATATGAAATGACAATTTATATGCCCTCACAAATGAAACCACTGTGCCTCGGGTAAGACACCGGGCCATAGAGTTTATTTATTGTTTATTACAGATACCGAAACAAGAGAATTCATTACTCAGTAACAAGAGAAACAGATAGATTGTCCTTTGCACTCCAATTGTTAGGTCCACTGTCGGTTGCTGGGTAAATCCAGCTATCAAACTCAGCTTCATCCACTTCCTCTTCATCCCCAATAGCATTCACTCCATGAGCAGGCAGGGGAGCTGTCACTACATTAGGCTTCTCAGATGCCTCAAACTGTACCTCCTTGGAGTCAATAAGGTCCTGCAGCTTGTTCCTTAAGGCCCAACAGTCATCAGTGGAATGCCCCGGGCTATCAGAATGATAAGCACAACGGGCATTTGGATTGTATTTAGGAGATGTAGTATTTGCAAACTTCGGAGCCTCTCTGACGGTTACTAAGTTGGTTGAGAGCAACTGTGGTAAGATCTGCGACAAGGTCATACTCAAACGGGTGAATTCCCTTCTGGGTCTCTCAGCCCTTGGTTGGTTAGCTTGCCGAGGAGCGGCTGCAGGCTTTGCAATCACCAATGCGTTGATAGATTGGCGGCGCTCTGGTTTGTCTTGCCTTCTAGGCCCATACACCACACTGGCCTCCTTTTTGAAGGGTTTCTTCTCTGAACCTGTAGATGCACCCTTTGGAATCTTACCAGACTTCAACCCAGCCTCAATTCTCTCTCCAGTCAGGATCAGATCAGTGAACCCTGCAGATGAATTCCCGATAAGATGGTTGAAAAATGGCCCAGATAGGGTCCCCAAGAACATGTCTACCAACTCCCGATCAGTCAACGGAGGCTGCACCCTGCCAGCCAGATCCCTCCACTTCTGAGCGTACTCTTTAAAACCTTCACTTGAACCTAACGACATACCCTGGAGTTGGGTACGTGTAGGGGCAAGGTCGGCATTATATTGATACTGCTTATAGAAAGCAGTAGCCAACTCCTCCCAGTTACGAACCTTGGTCCCATCCAGCTGATAGAACCATTCGAGATGAGTCCCTGAAAGACTCTCCTGGAAGAAGTGGATCCACAAATTCTTATCCGCTGAGTACGGTTGGATTTTCCGAACATAGGACCTGAGATGTAGCTTGGGACAAGACGCCCCGTCATATTTAGTGAAAGATGGTGCTTTGAACTTCCGAGGAATGATCACACCAGTAGACAAACCCAGATCTCCAAAATCCAGCCCAGGTACCTGTTGTATTTCCATAGCATTCAGCCTGTCCTCCAACTGCTTGTAACGGTTTTCTGCCGGAGGGTACTGCTCTTCATCAAAATCAGTCTCGTTGTCGGAGACTATCGGACTAGGACCTTTTTCTGCCTGAGGAGTACTCTTGCCAATGGAAGAACCAGCCTCTTCATTTTGCAAAGTGTTGCCAAACCTTCGGCCCGAGCTGAACAGAACAGTCCTTCTCTTCTTCTTCTTCTCCTTCTTCAGGAGCAGAGCCTTCAGCTCTTCTTGGCCTTGAGCCAAACCCTTGATTAATTCCTGAAATTGCGCATTCTGCGCCTGAAGAGCTTTGATGGATGTCTCAGTTGATGATGAGTCGGGATTCATGATGCTGAAATAAACAGCGAAGAACTGTAAGCAACCTGAAAAGAGGAAAAACCTGCTATGCACATGATGAATGATATGTGTTTATGCAATGCATTCAAGGGTTCGAAAGTTCAAATTTGTTGTAGACAAAAAAAGAACACACGTTATCATTAAGGAAGTAATTGTTCAATACATCAAAGCCTCATGGGCAAAATAATACAAAAGCAAATCAATCCCAAAATATACTACGCATCCTCTTCGGAGCTATGTAAGTGTTGAGATTCCTCTCCTCATGCAACAGGCGGGTGAACTCCAAGACCTTCTTTTCACTAGCATGTAGACTGGTCTCAAGAGAATTTCGTTCTTCTTTAAGCTGGATCCAGCTCTTCTGCATCTCTTCCCAGGATGTGGGCATATCAGGGTGCTGAATAGTGTAGGACACTTCTCCTTCCAAGACTGGCTCTTTGATCACAGGGAGCATATGAGGATAAGGCATTACCAACTTCTGGGAGCGGGCGCGTACCCACTTGAGATAAGGTTCCAATGGGATGGAGTTCATGTGCCCCGGTGTCTTGCTGTCTATCCTACTTGGCATCCTCCAGGCTCTGATAAATCTCTGGTGAAGTCCTTGAGTATCGTTGTCGAAGTCAAAAACTATGTCAGGAATTAACATGTCATGAGGACCATCCCTCCGATCATAACCAAACTGTCTCCAAGCCAGGCATGGGTTGTAAGTAACACCTCCTCTGATTCCAAGTAAAGGAACATTAGGGTACTCCCCGCAACGATCAATGATAGTGACATCCTCTCTGGACTGAGGGCACCAATGTATATCTGCATGTGTAAGAGTCATCAACCGCTGTGACCATCTCAAACCCCGCTCGTTCTTCAAAACTGATTGTGGAAGGTGCGAAATAAACCACCTTCCCAGGAGGGGAGTGCAACACATAAGGACACCTCTTTTTCTCATGGTTCGAGTGTAACATGAGTGAAGGACGCCCCCCAGCAACGTAGGTATAGGATTCCTGGACATAAAGATCTGGACAGCACTGATATCAATAAGCTGATCTGGGTTAGGGAACAACACCAAACCATAGACAAGGAGGGCCACAACTTCTTCAAAAGCTTGTAAGTCAAGGGAGTTCCAACATTCATGGGCCTTTTCAAACAGAAACCTGGCTAAGAACCCTTTGATCCCACTTCTAACTTCCCAATGTCCCTTGAGGTCAGATGACTGTAGGTGCAAGGCTTTAGCAATCTCTTCAAGCTTGGGTTCCTTTTCCGTACCGTTGTAGGGTAGTTGATCAAGGATAGGGATCTTCAGGAGCCGGGAGCACTCCTCCAATGTAGGTATCAGCTGATAGTCCAAGAAGGTGAAACAGTGATGCAGAGGGTCAAAGAACTGGAACAGGACCTTTATCATATCTTCCTCAATGTTGGTATTGACCAAGCTGATGAGACTTCCATGTCTTTCACTGAATGATGAGTTCTCGGGAATCCTGGATATAAGCTCCTTAAGCTGAGGAGGGATCTTTACAAGGCTGATTTGAATTGTCTTTCTACGAACAGTTTCCATGTCCTACAAAACAAGAACAAAGATGAAAATTCGAACCCCTGAAATGGTTAGTCAATGCATATGATGCTGGATGATGTCATGATGCTATGATTAAATACACCACAGATATTTACAAAGACAAACATGTAAGGCACACAAGGCACACAAGACAAGCCCTTAGGGTTTAAGGCCAGCATGGGGTCTAGGTATTACCCTCTTGAAGTTGGTGGGCTCAACCTGTCCTAATAGAAGTAACCGGGTTCTAAGGGTCCCAATGTCACGGGATTGCTTTCATTGTTCATCGTTTTTATTTAGCCACTGAACTGGCGACCGAAATATTCTAGGAAAGCAACCCTCAATTGAGTGTAGTATCGAGTATCAACCAACCTCGGACTGCACCAAAGTCAGTTATCTCACTACCCTAAAGAGGCCAAGATAGTTCAATTAAGGTTCCTAAGGTCTGTTGATGCTTCACGACACCACGCGGAGGCCCCGTACTCTCCTTGACTGAACTCAAGGGTTACCGGTACACACCAAAGTGCCACATCAACGTAGCAGACTGTTTCAACCATGTCGGTATACCCCGCACAGTTCCCTCACAGTCTTGTTGCTACTTTCTAAGAAGGTATCCCCCAGATCCGGGTTAGGATCTATAGAACTCCCAGGCAACCCACAATTTAAAGCACACAAAGCAATACAATTGAAAACACAGTTATGAACTAACCCTAAGGTACACCTCACTTTAAGTTTAAGTCCCCAGCAGAGTCGCCAGTTCTGTGATCGGTGGATCTGGAACTGACTGTTTAACGCTGGTTCGCGAAATGTCGCGGAAGCAAGAGTCGCCACCGTCTTTTATTTTCACCAAATGGAAAGGACAAAAGCACAGAAAAATTCCTTAAAGAGATTGCTCTCGGTTCGGGAGGTAGATTATAGAAAGGGAAGGTGTTAGCACCCTTTCTATCCATGGTTATCCATGGGCTCTTAGATACTTGCTCATTTGTGTTTTCAAAAATGGTTTGTTTGCTTTTCAACTGTGGGTTTTAAAAAGTTTCTTTGAAAATTCCAGTTCGACTCTTGTATCGGTCCTCAAGAGTGTTTGAAAAGTTGCTTTCGAAAGCTTTTTGAAAAGGTGTCGGTGTGAAAAGTATTTTTGAATTTGTTTTGAAATTAGAGCAAGTATCTAGAGTCGTCTACCTACCCTAAGGAATTCGTCTGTGTAAATGTCCTTTAAAGCAGTGCAATCCCACCATTGAGAGGTAGGTAGCACCACCGTTGGAGGTGTTCGGGTCAATTCGAGGTTCGGGACATGGTGATCACCAGAGCAATGGGAAGACACCTTAGAAGCTACCCTCATGCCAGGTTCCCGGATCATGAGGACTTACTAAGACATCCTCTACTCGACGATCACCTTTCGAGGCAAGGCAACAGTGAGGCGTACCCTAGGGGTGGTGTGTGATTTGTGTGTCAGATTCGTTTATTTTTGTCTTGTTCATGTTAAAGTGATCTAAGCGTTTGTTTTTATTTTTATCATTCATTCTTGCATGCATTTATTTAACAGTTAAAAAGTGCGAGAAAGATAAAGTTCTAAACTATTACAAAAGGCGCGGGTCCACATCGCCAAAATTTCCAGAACCCGATTTGACAGAAAATAAGGAAAGTAAAGAAAAATAAAGTGCGAGAAATTAATTACACGGCTTTGGGAGAGGTACATAAATATTAAAAGAAAAAGAAATAAAACGCGCGAATTGAAATAAGATTGGAAACGAGGGCGTTGGACCCTTTTTAATGAAATTAAATTAAATTATTAAATTAATTAAAATTAAAAAAGAAAAGGAATTGTTTTTGGTATTTTTGTATTTTATGATTTTTTATGAAAAAAAGAATTAATTAAAATAACATGCTAACCCTAATTCTAAATTTTTTATTTGTTAAGAAAGTATTAAACTTTAACCTAAAATTAACCCTAATTATTTTACATGCAATTTAATTACAAAAATAAGTAATAGTAAATATTTAATTATTATGAAAGAAAATAAAAAGGGATAAAAATTTAATTAAACCCTAATTCTACCAATTTTAGATTTTTTATTATGAAAATATTACAATTAAACCTAATTTAATAACTAAAATTAATTAATGCAATTTATTTACAAAAACACTAAAATAATTTTTTTTTTTTAATCTTTTCTGATTTTTTTATGTGTTTTTTATATATTATGAAAATATTAAATTAATTAAAAAAAACAATAATTGAAAGAAAGTAAAAATAATGGAAAATAAAGAAAGTAAAAAAGTTTGCAAACCTAGGGGTCTGCCCCTAATTTGGAGGGTGAAGCTCATCAATTTTGAGCCCAAATAAGCCTGGCCTGATTGACTTTCCAGTAGCGTGCCCAAGCGTTGACTCATGTGTACCATGCTCCTCAGATCTTGGCCCTTGATTGAATCCAGTGGGACGCGTGGACGTTTGGTAGCGTGAGTGCATGATGTGTTTTAGTGTTGACGCTGCATAGGAACATTAGTTGAAAAATAATATGAAAGGGGGTGAGGACCTGGGGCTCGAACCCAGGTCCTGATGATTACCAACCAAGCACTTCACCAACCGATCCACTTTGTTTTCTTTGTATATTATATAATAAGCAATCAATATAAAACAAAACAAACGCGTTAGTGGATTCTTGGCGCGAACTTTCAAACGGACCAACCGCTGATAGCCACCTAAGCATCTTCCTCGTTGGCTTGTTTTTTCCTGAAATACAACAAACATAAGCAACGGTTTTGAACCGTTCTAACAGGCATCATTAGAGAAAATAGCGAATAGCACATGGGCGTGCATAAATTGTTCGGACTAGGGCCATTAGAATCGCCTCTCTCTCATGATTCCAACGACGTATCTCTCATGGCCTAATTGTTCCAGGTTTGAAAACCCCTAAATCAATTTCCACGGAACCCTAATATGCTCTCATGGTGGATCCTTTGTTTTAGCATGAAACTCCAATCAAATTACGCAGGTAGCTTGCAAACATCATTCTAAACACAAAAACAACAATGAAATATGTTAAAAACGCATGAATAATGGAAAACGATTTTGGAATTTTTCTTACCAACTTCAATGGTGGTTTCGTGTTTTCTTGAGTATGGGACTTAGGGAATGATTGGAAAACGTTCTATGATCCTCAAGGAAGCTAATGGAACAACTATTTGGCCCTGAATCGTCCTAGAACTTGGTTTTCAGATTTGACTTTTCTTGATAAATTTCAAGTTTGCATATGGCTTCTTCTGCGCAGCTTAGGGTCTAAAAGCATGAGGGTTTGCATCCTTATATGTGTATGAATGATTAGGTCAAATAAAATTGGTCCAAAATCCATGAATTGATGAATATGATATTTGATTTTTAAACCATGATTTTCAAATCTTTTTCACATGCTTTTGCTACCAAATCATGACCAATTCAATTGATTCTTTCTATATTTGGTTAGGCACGAAATCTTGAGTATATATTATGCATAAAAAGATTTAAAACCTAGGTTTAGCATTTTTCATGTATTTATTTTAATTTAAATGAATTATTAATAATAAAAATCCAAATAAATAAATAAATAATGAAGAAAAACTTCCCTTTGGGCCAAATGGTCGTGCACATGCCTTGGATAATGAATTGTGGAAGAAAAAGAGGCCCATTAGCAATTTTAGGTCATTTGAATCAATGTTGACTTTTCAAAATATCCAAAAATTTCCCAACTTCCACAAGGCATAACTTGCTCAACTTTTAAGCTTTGCTCATGTTCTTGGACATTTTGGAAAGGTCTTTGAGTCCTCTAACCAATGCCTTCTGTCCCATGTCATTTTTATTTACCAATCTCAAGTTATGGCCTTTGACTTAAAGTCCCTTTTTGTTGACTTTTGAAAATGACCTATAATGTTGAAATTGATAACTTTTTGTGAGAGAATTTCTTGGACTTGGAGTGTGAAGAGGAGTTGTAGGAAATGTCTTTCTCTTCAAAATGAGCTTTGGATGGAATTTTTCTGATAATCCATGTGAAAGTTATGCCCTGGTCAATTTACAGTTGACTTTTTCAACTGTCCAAATAAGGAAACTTTTGCATCTTGATGATTTTTGAGCCAAGCTTTGAGTATCATGATCAAGCATTGATCAAATGATGTTTGTGGCTTCAAAATTGAGCTGTTGACCAAAAATTTGAACTTTTGACTGTCAAATGACCATTTTGCCCCTACAGTTGACTGTAGTGCAATTAGGGTTTTGACTGTGCAATTTTGTGCTGAAAGTCTTGAAACTTGGTATGAGGATGCTTGACCATATTTGTAGGTATGTGGGACTTGATTGGACCCTTGGAAACTTCATTTTCTTGATCAGAATTAAAACCCTAATTTTGACTGTTTAGGAGGCTCTTAAACTGTGCAACCCTTGGGGAAATTTTGAAGCTTGACTTGGCAATTTCTGAAGAATATGGGAGGGCAAATTTTGGGGTACAACACCAAGCTTTTGAAAACTCTCCAACAGGATAATCATTCTCCCCACAGAGTTATTTCCCAATAGAACAAAGATTTTTGTTCTCATTTCTCCAGTTGAAGCCTCCCAAGTTTTAATTCCCCAGTGGAGATTGCCAGAATTTTCCTCATCCGCCAGGGAGGTCATGAAGGATTCTCAATTCCCCACAGAAGTTGCCAAAGCTCTTGTTAATCCCTACAAGTCACCAAGGATGTTCAACCCTCAGCAGTAGTCCAAAGGATGTTCTCAGTCTCAACAAATCAAAGATCTTGAATCTCCAACAGCAGTCAAGGGTTTATTTCCCCCAGCAGCAGTCAAAGATTTCATTATCTCCCGCTATCAAGGATTTATTTTCCTCAGCAAGACGGCTAATCAGCTTACATACGCATATATTACATTCATACGTCATAAAACACATTTATTGCACCATACATTTCATACAACATAACTTTGTGTTTTCAGCTAACATTTTACCCTTTTTCAGGATAAGATTAAAAGCTATCTTTAACAAATGTTCAAAGATTTCAGATACAGTATGGATACACCCCAGACACGGAAGTCATTCTGCTACTCATTCAGATCTCTTATTCAGATACATTAAGGATACACTCCAGACACATAAGCCATTCTATTTCTCATTCAGATTCAACTATCAACTTCAAGTTCAAATACACTCCAGACACGGAAGTCATTCTGTCACTTGTCCAGATCCCAGTTACCGTACGGATACACTCTAGACACGGAAGTCATTCTGCTGCTCATACAGATCTCAACTTCAGATACAGTCCAGATACGCGCCAGACACGGTTGCCATTCTGTCACTCATTCGGAATTTATCCCCAGCCCGAAGATGCTTCATACACAGATGTTTCTTTGTCGCCCATTCAGAATTCAGATGCAATACAGATACACTCCAGACACGGCAGTCATTCTGATATTCATTCAATAATAAAATACGGTTACATCTCGGATACGCTCTAGACACGGACGCCATTCCTTTGCTCATACGAATCCAATCTCCAGATGCAACTCAGATACGTTCCGGATACGGATACCATTCTGGTGTTCATTCTCCTGATTTTCAACAAACAGTCTTGGATGCATCTCTAAGCCCATCTCCAGCAAGATTTTACCATCTCCAAATGGCATCTTTAAGACCATTCCCTCCGCTATATTTTGACGAGTGCAAATTTACGGGCACTCTAGTGTCCAATCCTCTTTTACCTTCGAGTCACGAAAGGAAAACTCGCCAATCTAACTCTTCAGGTTCAAGAAGATTGAACAGGGGCAGCTGTGGTACCCAAAAATGTTCCCTCTTATTTTATCAAGATTTCCCCTCACAAGGCTCCTTGAACTCCATACATGATTAGGGTTTTGCACTGCCCAAGACATCTCCTTGCACCAATGACCTAAATTAGGGTTTGAGTTTGCACAGAGACTTTTGTACTTTCAACACTCAAAGTGACTTTCATACTTCATGTTGGACTCATGAGTTTGTCCATACCAAGTTTCAAGCCTTGAATCAAATTTTACCCAGTCAATTGGACAGTTGACCTAGAAATCAACTGTATTGGGGAAAAAGTCAATTGTGGCCAATTTATAGTCAAACCTCATATTTTTTGAGCCACATCAACCTTATGAACTCATATGAACCATTTGATCAAGTTTGGACCATAATTCCACAAGAAATTTGATCAAATCACCAAAAGGGCAAAATGGTCATTTTTAGGGTTTTGACTGCACAAAGGCAATTTCTGACTTTTGACCTAGCCAATAGCAAATTAGGTTCAATAATGGATTCAAGGACTCAATGGTATCATCTTGACCTATTCACAAGGTTCAAAAGATCTTAATTGCATTGGATTGACAGATGAATTTTTCAGTCAACTGATCAAAATTTGACTGTACACTGAAAAGTCAAACTTTGACTTTTTGGTCAAAATCAAGTGCCAAGGGTCATTTTTCATCAAGATGTGTCAAAACATAAAACTTGTTCATCAAGAAACCCATTTTTGCAAATTAGGGTTTAAAGTTGAAAATTTTCATAACTTAGAATTTTTCTAAGTTATGAAATTTTCTTAATTTTTCCTAACATTGCCCAACATTTTCACCATGATACAATTGGATTCAAACAAAACTTCCAACATGAAAGTTGTAGTCCTCCACAAATTATACAACTTTTATTCATAAAGTTTTCCCAAAAGAAGCTTGGATCTCAAGTTATGATTTTTGGAACAAGGGTCCCTAAAACTTTTAACTTAGTGAAATTTTGCCCTAGTTTAGGCAGGATTTTAACCTATCTTCATGGTCATTTTTCACATAGTTCCACTTGGAATATCAAATTTCATTTCAAATATGGATTGTAGAGCATGTTGCAAGCTTTCCAAAATGTCCAAGAACTCTCAAAACTCATTTGTGGTTAGGGAGAATCAAAGGCTTGAAGTTGGAAAAAAACTCACTTTTCATCCATGGCATGTTCATGTTGATACATATTACCAATTCAAATCATCTTGCTTTGCACTAGATTACAGGCCTCAAAACTATTCCACACTCAATAATTAAATGAAAATCAATTGGTCTAAGGCATTGTTTTGGTCATTAGGGAATTACATACAAGATTAATCCCTAAATGGTAAAAGGTACATTACCATTTTTGCCAAAGTTTGCTTTATGTCAAAACCACAATCCTTGAGCATAGAGCCAAATCTTGTGCAGCAAAGCATATCCACCAACTTGAGGGGCCAAGATCAGAAGAAGCAGGCTGATAGATAGCCTGTACAGGCTTGTATTAGATCGTTGTGCATTTTGGCTTAAAATACAAGAAATATGTTCAAAACACTAGAACTGAAACATCAACAAAAACCAACTTGTGCAAGCTTTTGAAACAACTTTATCACATCCCCTTGAGCCAGAAACACGACCCTTTGAGCCTTCAAACCTCCCATAACACAAAATTACATCTCATTGGCAAAACAGGGCAACATCTGCAGTTTGATTTCCATAACACAATTTGCTCGTGCGTTTTGCCCCAAACTTGTCCAAACATCTTCCACATAACCCATCCAAACTATCCCAACCCTTAAACACTAACTGTAACTCCATTTACAGAGTTTTCCATTTTCAATTTCAGCTTGTGCAGGTTGAGTTCTGTAGGCTTGTTCAAGCACCTTCAAGGAAAGCTAGGCATTGGAGAAGGTCAGGGGAAGTTCAGGCAAGCTCCCAAACATCTCAAGCCTTGTTGAAAAGCTCCACATTGCCATACACGAAGTCAGTGAAACATGTTTTTATCAACTTTCTATCTCTCTATTTAGGAACATTTAGACTTAGGTTTGTGAATAGGAAATGTAGTATTCATAGCCATGAAGCTGTACATATGCTTAGTTTTCATTTTAATTAAGCATGTTAAGAGAATTTGGTCCATGAACATCCTGAAAAAATTAGGTCAGATTTTAGGGCCAGAGAAATTCTCTCTGGTCTTTGAGAGTTAGGACAAGTTTTTTATATGGTTGAATTCGTCTTGGAAAACCCTACAACTTTGATGTTATGTGTTTTTGCAATAGAGCTCGTATGCAGGTTGTTCATGTTTGTACATAGGCGCGTGAAATTTGAAGAACAGAGGTTGAAGATGAAGTGGCTTGGGCTGGGCTTTGGTCCTCTCACTATTTGCACCCTTCTTTTGCTGAATGCACCCCCTGGCCCAATTTCTTTATACTTTGATATTTTTGTATTTTATTTTCATTTCTGATTTTATTTTATTATTTCCAAATATAAAAAATACTCAAAAACATTTTTATAAATTTTTCACATTTATTTTGTATTTTATTTTTATTTTTTCTAACATGAAAACATTTTAATTAGTATATATGTTATTTATTAAAAACTAAAAAAAATGATATATAAATTATACTTTTATTTAATTTTATTCTTTATTTTATTCACACTAAAAAAATATTGTTCTAAATATATTTTAGTCTTGTATATATTTTATTTGTATTGTACACATTTAATATAATTAATATGTATACATACTTTTATTTTATTTAATAGATACTTTAGAATAAAAACATAAAAATACTATACTTTTATTTTTATTATTATTTATACTTAAAAAATACTTTTTCTAAATATATTTTATTTTTTGTATATCATTTTATTTTATTCTATATAAATAATATAGTCAATATATTTATATTCTTAAAAATTAGGGTTTACTCTTAATAAATAATAATAATCCTTTTTTATTATTCATTTCTTTTTACATTAAATATTTTTACATACATAAAAATAATCAAAAACCTTTTTTTGCATATTCATATTATTCTATATATTTATCTAATTTGTTTATTTAAATATTACTCATTTGTTATTTATGCCATTTGATTCAATTTGGATGTAATAGTAAAAATTAGGGTTTTCATTTTCTTGTCAAATAATCCCCATTCAAAAATTGTACCCCCATCCCCATAATCTTGTTGTAATAGTGGTGGATTTATTTTTACGCATTTTACGCTTTCAATTATGCCATGATTAGAGACTAGGGTTTGTATGCAAAAATCCAAAATTAAGAAATAGCTTGACTAATACAAAGACAAAAATGCATGAAAATCAATACACAATGCACACTTGCACCCCTAGGGTTACATCCACTTGTTTCCTTAAAAATAGGCCATGTTATGCATGTTGAGTACTTTGGCAAAACAAAAACAAAACAAAAGATCATAGTCCCTCGATGACGCTTTCTTGGTTGCCTAAACAAAATGATCAAGTCCCTCGAAAAATTTGCTAAAAATACTTGACACAATTGCTATCATGGTCTATACGATGACCCGCGCCTGTCCCGTTTAACATCCTAATACAAGGTTGTTTACCAAATACAATGGTAAAAAAACACTGTCAAAAGGGTTAAAAACATATAGGAAATATCTTTGAGTAAAATAGGGTTGACAACTCTTAGTTACTTGATCAAAAACTTACAAAACATCCTTGCTATTTTCAAACACACTTCACAACACAATTTCAAAACATTTCCCAAATCAAACTTTCAAACATTGAAACATCTTTTCAAAAAGACAATACATATTTGTATACATTCAAATAAGAATCATTACAAAGGTTTCCACAACGATGGCCTCTTTTCAAAACATCTTTCAAAACCACACACAAAGCACCATTTCAAACAATTGAAAAGCAAAAGCAAGTGATCTAAACAAGTAACTAAGAGCCCATGGAAAACCATGGATGAAAAGGGTGCTTGCACCTTCCCTTTTCATAATCTACTCCCCGAACCCAAGAAAACATCTCAAAGGTCTTTCCTGTGCTTTTTTACCTTTCCTTAGGATAAAATAAAAAGTCGGTGGCGACTCTTGCTAAACCGAAACATTTGCGAACACAAACGCAAAACCTCAAGTCAGTTCTCCCACTGTATCACACTATAATTGACCAACTTGGCCATAGAACAGTAGCAACATGCTACACTCATTGAGACCAAACTCTCGCGATGATTTCGGCTGCAAGAAAAGGTTGCCAAACTGGAATTATGACCAATCGAGGGTGGTCAATGATATTGAGATCCTCTAGAACCCGGTTACTATTACTAGGACAGGTTGAACCAACTAAACTGAAAGAGGGTAATACCTAAACTTCATGCCAGCCTGAAATTTAAGGGCTATTATGTGACTTGTGTGCTTTCAACTTGAACTACTTGCACATGTTTGTTATCTAACAACATGAGTTCTTTGCAGGTTTTGTTTACAGTCCTTATCCAATAACTTGGATTTCTTGCCGGATTTACTTACTTACATCACCTCGCATTTGCTTAAACGCATAGCATACACATCATAACATCATACCATATCATTTCCTTAACCATTTCAAGAATCTTAAGGGTTTGTGATGCAGGTTATGGTAGATCAAACGTCTAGCAAGGGGAAAAGGGGATTTATTTTCCTCTAGCCAATGACATCTAGAGATCAAAACACGATAACTCGAGTCAGGGGCTATGACCCACTCGATATGGTGAGCTTGACTCTTGAAGAAGGACTCTCGATAGCACGAAGTTTCTTCAATCAAAGCTGCAAAATTCAAATTCTAACAATCTCTTGTTTACCCCGCAAGATCCTTGAAAACATTGCATACATATATCATACATATCATTGCATAACAGGTCTCCCAATACAGGTCTCTCATGTTCTCTCTGTTTATTTCAGCAATGGCTCTCCAACAAGACAACCGAGATCTTCAAACTCAAGAAGCTCAATTCAGGGAAATATTCCTAAATCTATCCAAGGGGAGGGAAGAGTTGAAAACACTCCTCGTTGGGAACTTGGTCAAGAAAAGTCCCGAAGAAAATAAGGACGAGCAGTTGGGCAAGCTGAAGTTGATGCAATAAGAACCCAAATGCTAGGGCAGATGGCTCTTATCCAAGGCTTAGCCCGGGAACAAGAAGAGCTGAGAATCATTATCAGCCAGCTTCATCAAGATAGATACAATAGTATGAAGCAAACAGTCGAGGTCGGGGACCAAGTAATTGATCAACCTCCAAGAAGACAAAAGGTTGGTTTGGTGAAAAATGGACCTTTCCAAATTGCTACTACATCACGGGTCCAACAACAACCTCGCCAAAAACAACGGGTTGATCAGAGTAAGCCAGATACGCCCAAAAGGTAGTTTACCAAGCTTAACATGTCGTTGTCCCAAGCTTTGCAACACCTGTTGAGATTGAATCTAGTGACATTGGTAGGACCTCATCTGAATCCTAAGACTTCTTCACCTAACTACAATCCTGATGCAAGGTGCGCATACCATTCCAACAGCCCGGGGCATGATACTGACGACTGTTGGAAGTTGAAATACAAAATTCAAAACCTAATTGATGAAGGAGCATTAGAATTCACACAAGATGGTCAACTGGAATGTTTCTGTCAATCCTCCAAGGCTCACCATTTGAAGTGACAAAGTTTTGACAAGAGAGGCTTTTGTTCATTAGAATTTTCAATTTGTAATTTTCTTTTGATTATTCGAACATTTATTCATGTCAAATTTTGTTACTTCATTGATGCATTGCATATGTCTATTTTGAATTAATCCATTTGTATTCACTATATTCAAATTGCTTTCATTTGTTGTGATGTTCAACTCTCGATTAAAAAATTCTAAGCCTTTAGAAGGAGGATGACGAAAATGATATCAAAATCTCTACAACCTACTTTTGAACAGACCCCGCTGACGATGTACAAGCGTTGTTTCAAATCCTAAACAGTGGAGTTATAAGGAAGATAATACCTAGTCAACCCCTTTGAGCCAAAGAAGTTGGAGTTTTTCTTTTCACACAAATTAAAACCCTTAATCACAACCTGGGGCAGGGTAGTTTCTCAGTTAATTCGGGTGCACAATGAATGGCATCAAAGAGGTCCTTCCAAAATAAAAGATGGTGATGGTTACTGATAATCGTCAGGACAGGAAGTCATTATCTCTCAGAAATAAAAGCCCATTAAGCCAAAACCTATGAAGGAGACTTACAAAACTGGGGCATCCCGCTGACTGTAATCACAAAAGAAACAGTTCAGGCAAAAGACAGGGATAATAAAATAAAAAAGAAAGAGATCCTACAAACTCTCAACAAAAATGACTGCCTGTTCAAAATAAACTGTCAGTATCCGAACCATCACTGGAATATCAGAGCAAAGACTCAAACAGGATCTAAATACACAATTATCTGAATTTAGGATCGAAGAACATCACGAAGAACAGGTGGGTACAAATAAAATTTGAGCCTTTATCCTTTGTTTCTTAAACCGTGAACCAGGCCACGTTATAACCCTTAAAGTCCTAGCTGAAGCATGGGTTAGTTCAAAAGCATACTGTTACAAAAGGTATCATGACTCCTGTAGGGCTTGCTGTAAATCCTGAGTTGACGTCACAATTTACAAAATTTTTCTATCTTACTGAAAAAATGCATTTTCAAAAACTTCAAGACATACATAAGCTTTGCATTCTTAAAATAACATTGTTTGCATATGACTATTTGTTCAAACAGCAGAGAAATTTGCACGACGAATATCTAGTGAACAAAAAACCTTCTCAATAAAAAAGATCACCTCAAGTGGAAAAACACTTCCAACCAAGGGGCACGGCATGATCATTGTCCATCATCTGGGGCAGTTAAGTCAAGAGTCAAGGAATCTCTCAAAGATGCCAGGTAGCCAGGGGCAGATCTCTATCTGAATCACTTGGGGAATTGGACATGAATTCCAACAACGAATCTTGTATGATCAAACGAACATCTTCTGGTAGTATGGCAATACGATACTACCGACAGTGACAACTCCCTACACCCTGAGAGCGTGGACATAGTCAGAAAATACTGCGATGAACAAAGACCCGCTAGGTTGACACACCTAGGCAAAAATAAGGGCATCCTGGCGAACCAAAAAGGTTCGGGCAAAATTAGGGATAAAAACAAAAAGATATGTACACCTGGCAAGCCGAAAATCTGAAAAGACAGTCCAGGAAAAAGTTAGGGATTAAAAGCGTACGACTATGTCCCGTCATCTCGTCACTTGCCTACTAGAAGAAGATTTGTCATTTCAATCGGCAATTACCAAGCACCTCATAGGTTGGAATAATACTCGATCCACAAGGCCTCCACAGGCACCTTCTCCCGCAGATACAGGGGCAGAAAAGTCTCGATGCAAAGTCATTGTCATATCCTCGGCCCGCGTCCCAGTAACATTCACTCTCTGCAGAGTAAGATAAAGACAGTGGTGTTAATTCTCCCCAGCTGAGACTTGCAACTGTGAATGAATCGGTAATATCCTCCCCAAGTAGAGTTTATCTACCATCAGCACTGAAAAATTATCCCCAGTGGAGTTTGAAAAAATATCCCCAGTGGAGTATAAAAATATCCCCAGTGGAGTTTGAAAAAGTCATCCCCAGTAGACTCTAGAAGATTGTCCCCAATAGAGTCTAAAAGGTTATTCCCCGTGAAGTCGCAACTGGAAAAATCATCCTCAGCGGAGTTCATTTCATTTCACAAACGGAAATTCAATCCCCCAACAAGATTCAGTAACGCCAGCAACGGTAATTCATCCCCATCGGAATTTATCAGTGGAATCCTCTACAGAACATCTCTTCCCCACAGAGTAATCTCCTCATCAGTTTATTCCCCAACAGAGTTATTCTCTCATGCAGGTTTATTCTCACAATCATCTTCAGTCGCTATCCCCAGCGAAAACGAAGAATTCAACTCTTTTCTCCAGCAGCTATCCGGGATTTATTTTCCCCAGCTAAAAACATTACATTTTCATACATCATAACACATGCATATGCGCATCATACAACACAATCTCATTTATTTTGAGAACATCATTGTTTGATACATATCATGCATTACATACAGCTAACCTTTACCTTTCAGGAAGGATGCAGTTAAGTTCTCAGTTATAAAGCTTTTACTAAAGTCGAAGTACTGACCAGTTTTTAAATCTCAACAGAATTATCCTCAGTTGAATTACAGATAAGGTCCTAAATCTCGACAAGTTCCTCCTTCGAATTACAGACGAGTTCCTAAATCTCAGCAGAGTTATCCTCAGTTGAATTACGGGAAAGTTCTTAAATCTCGATGAAGATGTTTCCCTAAAGTCGAAGTACTGACCAGTTCTTAAATCTCAACAGAATTATCCTCAGTTGAATTATAGATAAGGTCCTAAATCTCGACAAGTTCCTCCGTCGAATTACAGACGAGTTCCTAAATCTCAGCAGAGTTATCCTCAATTGAATTACGGGAAAGTTCTTAAATCCCGATGAAGATGTTTCCCTAAAGTCGAAGTACTGACCAGTTCTTAAATCTCAACAGGATTATCCTCAGTTGAATTACAGATAAGGTCCTAAATCTCGACAAATTCCTCCGTCGAATTACAGACGAGTTCCTAAATCTCAGCAGAGTTAACCTCAGTTGAATTACGGGCGAGTTCTTAAATCTCGATGAAGATGTTTCCCTCAGTCGAAGTACTGACCAGTTCTTAAATCTCAACAGAATTATCCTCAGTTGAATTATAGAAGGTCCTAAATCTTGACAAGTTCCTCCGTCGAATTACAGACGAGTTCCTAAATCTCAGCAAAGTTATCCTCAGTTGAATTACGGGCAAGTTCTTAAATCTCGACGAAGATGTTTCCCTCCAGTCGAATTACTGACAAGTTCTTAAATCTCAACAGAGTTTTCCTCAGTTGAATTACAGACAAGGTCCTAAATCTCGACAAAGTTCCTCCATTGAATTACAGACAGTTCCTAAATCTCAGCGGAGAAGGGAAGCTTTCTCGGTTGAATTACGGGCGAGTTCTTAAATCTCGATGAATATGTTTTCCCCCAAAGTTGAATTACAGACAAGTTCTTAAAACTCATCAGCGATGTTCTCTCAGTTGAAGTACATGCAAGTTCCTAAATCTCAACAAAGATCAGACTCCCCCAGCGGAATCTTCCTCAACAACAGGTATACAAGCTCTCGCTAAGGAATCTCTTAGGCGATCGACACTCCTTCAGATGGCATCTTTAAGCCCATCCTCCCGTCAGCAATCTCCAAATGGCATCTGTAATCCCATTCCCGACATCACAAAGCAACCACCACTTCATGCGAGTGCAAATTTCTGGGCACTCTAGTGTTCAATTATCTTCCACCTTCGGATCACGAAAGGCATAAAAGCCAATCTACATCCTCAGGTTTAAGAAGATTGAACAGGGGCAGCTGTTGTACCCCAAAATTTGCCCTCCCATATTTCTCAAGACATTGCAAGAAAGATCCTCAAGTTGCTCAAGGTACTCCAAGAATTGGTCAGACAAGCTCTCTCCTAAGGCAGTCTACCCCAAATTAGGGTTTTGTGTTGCATCAAGATCCTTGAGTCCAAATGACCTCAAGTTCTCCCCAATGTCCTAATATGTTCTCAAGGTCATCCATGTCAAGTTTCAAGCCTTGCAGAGGAATTTTGCTCAGTCAATTGCTCAAAGGTCCAAAAATCGACGATGTTAGGGCAAAAGTCAACTGTGACCTACAAACAGTCAAACCTCAAGATTTTTTGTCAACATTCTCATTTTGAAGGATATTTCATCATTTTATCAAGGGTTGATCATGATTCATCAAGAATTTCTCAAAATTCATCAAGATTCAAAAGTTGCTAAATTAGGGTTTTATAGGAAAAGTCAACTCAACTTTGACCAAGCATAACTTTCTCACACTTTATGAGAAATGACACATCCAAAGCTAATTTTGAATAGGATGCAATTACCTACAATCCATATTCATACCCCAAGATCAAAAAATGCACTCACAAGAAGTTATGAATTTGGACATTATAGGTCATTTTGAAAAGTCAACAAAAACACATTTTTTGCCAAAGCTTCTAGCTTGAGCATGGAATATCAAAATGAGATGAGACCAAAAGGTTTGATTATAGGACATCTCAAGATTTCTAGAAAGTCCCAGAAAATCTCCAAAAGTTCAAAATTGAAGAAGTTATGCATTGTTGAAGTTGGACTTTTTTGCAAAATTGCCAAATGTCAACTATCCCCAAAACTTTAAATTTTGCCAAATGAGCCTATTCTTTTTCACTTGTTTTGAGTTTTCATTGTAGCCCACGTGCCCTAGCTCCATCCATGTGTCCATATCTCATTTTTATTATTTAATTTGATTTTTATTTGAATTAATTTATTTTAAATCAAATAAAATCATATAAAATCTAAAGCTTTGATAACACATAATTTTTTTGGCTATTTCAGGCTCCAAATACAGCTATTATTATCATCAAATTCGTATCAAATCAAATGTGTGCAAAAAAGATTGAAATTAAGCAAATTTGGCAAGTTTGTAAATGGAGATCAAATCAAATATCCAAACATCAATGTGGAGAGATTTGGACCAAGTTTGTTAAAATAATGCAAGATACAATACATAAGCAAGCCAAGCACCCGAAAATCAGGGTTGGAGATCATTGAAAGAAGCAAAACAACTTTGCAAAAAATCACAAAAAAGTTGGAGATCGAAATCCAAGTTGGAGGAATTTTCAAAGCCTGAGACGTATCTCAATCGCTTCCTGGACATTCTCACAAGCTAAACCAATCACAATCAGGTGTTTTCCAGCCTCCATATGCACTGTAAGTCTCACGCAAGTTCCTTCTGTTTTTGATTTCGTATCTCTGGATTTAGACATCATTTTCATGAAATAATTGCACATCATTAACCCTCACATCATTTGCAAACTATTGGCAATAACCAAGTTGATTTATACGCTGTATCATGAAATGCCATGGCTAGGGTTTTGTTTCTGTTTTTAGGGGTTTTTATTTCAGGTAAAATTGAGACACATGGTGGACATGGTTGTATCCAGGAGGATGAGACAAACACGACCATGTCCTTAGAAATCGTTTTCATGGCCTGGAGAGGATTTTAGAACAAGGGTGCGCTTTTAGCTGCGGATACAAATCCGCAGGTAAATTTACAGTGTTTAATAGGACATGGACGATGAGGTATCCTCCGTCCATTGGGCCATTCAAATATTTTGCGCGTTTTTTTTTTTATTTTCAGGCCATATGCTTTGTTTATATATATATATATATATATATATATATATATATATATATATATATATATATATATATATATATATATATATATATATATATATATATATATATATATATATATATATATATATATATATATATATATATATATATATATATATATATATATATATATATATATATATATATATATATATATATATATATATATATTATATTGTGTTATTATTATTATAACAAACAAAGTAACGTGATGCAGTGGGAGCCACTCAAGTCTTAAGGCGCTCCAAGGATGGAGGTCAGGGGTTTGATCCCTGCCTCCAGCAATTTGTGTTTTCTCATTATTTTTCAGGTAATTGCATGCATACGCCCATCTGCAATCCACCATATGCCCTCATCAATCCAAGCGCCAGATGGCCAAGGGCCAGATCTGATGATCCACGTTGGAGGTCCACCAAGATGCCAGTCAACTCGTGTGTACCAGATCCAAAAAGTCAAAAGGGCCAGCTTCTAATGGGCCAAGCAAAAATTGTTATTGACACCTCAAATCAGGCCCATCTTTTCTATCTTTTTTACTTATTTTGTTTATTCAATTTAATTGTTTTTATTTCATTTAACTAATTTTCTAACCAATAACATTTTTTTTCTTTTTATTAAAAAATCACAAAAAATACTTTTGTTTTAATTCAGAATTTTTATTTTTTATTAATAAACACTTATTAATTAATTAGGATATTAATTAGGAAATTTTAACTTATTTTTGTAAATAAATAAAATTAATTAGACTTAATTAGGTTTTAATTCATTTAATTTTCTTTTAATTTCTTTCTTAAAATAATAAAAACCCAAAAATATGTCACAAATTATTTTTCATTAATTAACTTTAATATTTAATTTAGTTATTTAATTTAGGATTAATTTCTTTCCTTAAATAAAAAAACAACAAAAAAGCAATTTTCTTTCAAAAGGGTCAAAACACTAAATTTCGCACTCGATTTAATTTCCCGCGCGCTTTATTTATTTTTATCCAATCATGTATCTGCTTACGAATTGTAATAGTTAAATAGGACATTTAATTATTTTTACCGCTTTATTTTATTTTTCAAACGGTTTGTCTTTGGCGATGTAAATACCCGACGCCTTGTAATCTAAATTCCGCATTTTAATTCCACAAATTATAACTTCTAGATGTTTGATAATAGGGTTTGCATGACAAGACTGAATGTTTAATCTAAAATCAAGTTAGATCACCCTTAACATGTACAAAGATAAAAATAACTGAAAACGACACACTCGCACATGCGCACTCTTAGGGTACACCCCACTTAATTGCCTTTGAACACGGTCATTGAGTATAGGTCGTTTTAGAGGTCGCCCTCCTGTCTAAAAGATCATAGTCGCCTCGAAACGGTTGCCTCGAATATTGTTGCCTCAAACAAATGATCTAAAGACATTAGGGTTATCTCTAAGGTGTCCTAACATTGCTTTAGTGACCGTCTGTCCCTCATTCGAATTGACCCTTAAAACTCCAATGACGGTGCTACCTACTCATCAATAGTGGGATAGCATTGTCTAAAGGAAAATAGCATAGAACGATTCCTTTTTCGAGTAGGTAGATGGTTCTTAGATACTTGCTCCTTCAAAAACAAAAACTTTTCACACTTACACTCCTTTTCGAACAAAGTTTTCAAAACACTTCATTACACTCTTGAGGACAGAAGCAAGAGTTAAATCGAAGTTTTAAACAAAAATTTTTTCAAACCCACAAACACAAAGAAAACAATTTTGAAAATTATGAGCAAGTACCTAAGAGCCCGTAGATAACTACGGATAGAAAGGGTGCTAATACCTTCCCTTTCTATAATCTACCCCCCGAACCCGAGAAATATCTCGAAAAAGGAATTTTTCTGTGCTTTTTTTCCTTTCCTTGTTGGATAAAATAAAAGTCGGTGGCGACTCTTGCTTACCGCGATATTTTGCAAACACAAAACGCAAAACGCAAACCAACATTCCAAAAAAAGTCAGTTCTTCCCACCGTATCATACCCTTGCTATCGTTTAATGCTTCTTATAGTTTAATATGTTAAATTTAAAATTTTCTCAAGTACCACATTGTTAGAATATCTTTTTGGTTGAAAAAAACCATTTAGTCTCACATTGCTCATGTGAGAAATATTAATTACCTTACTTCACTATATAAGGAGTGCACATATTTGATTCCAAATCACACCAAAAAACTATTCTATTAGTTTTTCCTTCCTCCCTCTCATAACTCATCGTCTCTCGAATTGTCGAAGCACCATCTTCTTCCCCTTTCTTCCTACTCGTTGAATTTTCAAGTATTTTCTTGAATTCTCTTTAGAGAATTATGTTAATTTCTCCCCATTTGAGTTGAGAAATTTTCAAGTTTAATCTTTTGGATTCTCTTTGGAGAATTATTTGAATTTCTCTTTGTTGGAGAAATTATTATAAGTGGTCAAATGACCATTATTAATTTCTCTTTGGAGAATTATTTGAGTTTCTTTTTGTTTGAAAAATCATTATGATTGGTCTTTGTACTAGATACTACGAGTGGTGTTGATACCATATTAGAATGGTCTTGTACCATCAAAGAGTGTATTTCTAGACCGATTATCTATCATGCAAGTAGTAATAATACAATATAGAACTGAGTTGTTTTATCTTGGAGGCGACGCGGTAGTTTGACTGCTTTGCATAATTTTGAGCAGTACCGTGAAACGTCTTAAAGAGAGCGACCTAGTCCGCGACTCAACCTGGTAATTTTTTCGGTGGCAAATATTTTAAATTCTGAAAACAACAATTTTAAGATGTTTCAAACTACCATGACTACCGAAGAAATTATTGGTTCTTTTGCGGAAATTGTCTTTGAGAAATCGTTCATGTTTGAGAGAAGTCACTTCAAATGTTGGCAACAAAAGTTGAAGTTCTTAACGTTGAAAAAAGTTGCTAACGTTCTGATCGATGATATTATGTTTCTCCTTCTGGATCAATCGAACAAACTAATGGTAGTAAATCTGGATATTTAGAAGGAACACTTAATAGTGTTGAAGTTTAATCTGCTGCACAGATTAAAGCAATGATTTACAGCATAGTAAAGAAATCACCTTATAGAAAGAGAATGAAAATCTCTACAAAATCATATTTTGAATAGACTCGCAGATGATCTGTATGATAATTACAATTGATGTGATACTGCAAAACAAGATTGAGAGACTCATAAAAATAAGTATGACGTAGAAGCTGGAGAAAAGAAGTATGTTGTTATCCGCTACTTCAAGTATCAAATGCAAAAACGTAAGGTCGATGGAGGCTCAATGTTACGAACTTCAAAAGATTGCTTAAAAGATCATCACAAAAGGTATGTGATTAAATGAACAATTTCAAATTGGTTTTATTATTGACGAACTACCCCATAGTTTGAATGTTTAAAAAACAAAAAGGGAATCTTAGAGACAATATCAAAAAGAAAAAGTCTTGGTTGTTTCAAACAACAAAAAGAAATTCGGTGTAGTTCTGAAGCCATTTGGCAAATGATTAAAGAATCAGAACCGTAATATTGTGAACCAAATTCAGAATGTGAATCCTTCTATGATCCCAATAGCTCCAACTAGGCAACAACCACCACCTAAAAGAAATGACGTTGGTTTCCCTTTGTTTTAACTATGGAAAATCAAGTCATATAACTAAAAAATGTAGAAGTAAGCTTGAACTTGGTGTTGTCCCTAATGCACAAGTCAACCCGACTAATGGGTAATTTATTTCTATGGTCATTGAAATCAACATAGTTGATGGATATGTTGGTTGCTGGATAGACATGTGTGTCTCTCGTTGTGTCTATTGTGATCGTGTTATGTTTAAACATACACGAATACTAAAGATAAGAAAGTGTTGTTGGGAGATGGCCAGACCACGAATGTTGCTGGAATTATGGACATGGAGCTAAATTTCAGCTTCAAAAAGACTTTAATCTTAAGGGACCTTATGCATGTTCCTAAGATTAGAAAGAATATTGTTTCTGGTTTTCTTTTAAATAAGACAGGGTTTAGTCAGTCTATTGGGGTAGATTTGTACGCCATTAGGAAGAATGAAGTTTATATGTTTAAAATTTTTGTAAAGAATTTGAAAATGATATAATAAGAATTTGTAGTGATAGACAAACTGTATGATTCTAGTTTATTAATGAATTTTATACATGGAATTGTACATGAAACGACTGCACCATACTATCTTGTAATGAATGGTAAAATAGAAAGAAATAATAGAACTCTTACTGAACTTGTTGTTGCAATTATGATGAATTTTGGTGTTGCACCTCATTGGTGGGGGGAAATTTTATTGACTGTTTGCTATGTCCTGAATAGAGTCCCCAAGTCAAAATGTAAGATCTCTCCTTATGAGATATTAAAGAAAAGACAACCAAACTTATCTTATTTGAGAACTTGGGGTTGTCTGACTTATGTCAGAATTCCGGATCCGAAACGAGTTAAACTCGCTAGTAGATCATATGAATGTGTTTTCATTCGGTATGCAGCAAACAGTAAAGCATATAGGTTTTATGACCTAAAGGCAAAAGTGATCATAGAATCAAATGATGTTGAATTCTATGAAGACAATTTCCTTTCAAATTGAGAAATAGTAGGGGAACACAATTGAGTCACATTCCTGTGATAATAAGCACAGAAAGCAACGACAATGTAGAAATAGAACTTTGACGAAGTAAACGAGTAAGAGTTGCTAAAGACTATAGGCCATATTATGCGGCTTATAATGTAGAAGAAGATCCAATTAATCTTCAAGAATCTTTGTCATCTCTGGATGTTTATTTATGGCAAGAAGCTATCAATGATAACATAGAATCTCTAGAATCTAACAGGACCTGACACTTAGTAGACTTGCCTCCTGGTTGCAAACCAATCGATTGTAAATGGGTTTTGAAAAAGAAACTAAAACCTGATGGAACTATTGATAAATATAAGGTTCGCCTTGTTGCCAAAGGTTTTAGACAAAGAGAAAATATAGATTTCTTCGACACCTTTTCTCCTGTCACTAGAATTACATCCATATTTATAACTTAATAGTACACCAAATGGATGTTAAAACAACTTTTTTAAATGGTGACTTAGAAGAAGAAATCTATATGAAACAACCGGAAGGGTTTGTGATCTATGGATAAGAAAACATGGTATGTAAGTTAGATAAGTCTTTGTGTGGGCTAAAACAAGCTCCAAAGCAATGGCATGTAAAGTTTGATAACTTGATGATATTGAATGTGTACAGAGTGAATGAAAGTGACAAATATGTTTATTACAAATTTGAGAATTGTATTTGCACTATCATATGTCTATATGTAGACGATCTACTCATATTTGGATTAAACTTTCAGGCTATTAATGATATGAAATCATTATTGTGCAACAACTTTGATATGAAAGACCTCGGAGAAGTGAGTGTGATTCTTGGTATCAAGATCACAAAATCCGAGCAAGGAATTTTTTTGGATCAATCACAATATGTGAAAAAGATCTTAAAGAAATATAATTACTTTGACAGTAAACCTGTGAGCACACCAAATGATTCAAGCGTGAAGCTGTTTAAGAACACTGGTGAAAGTGTTAGATAAACAGAACATGCGAGCATCATTAGAAGTCTTAGGTATTCCATTGATTGTACTAAACCTGACATTGCATATGTCGTGGGATTGTTGTGCGAGTTTACTAGTAGACTGAGTAATGAACATTGGCAAGCTATTGAGTGAGTCATCTGGTACCTTAAAAGGACCATGAATCTCAGTTTACATTATCATAGATTTCCTATTGTATCTGAAGGATACAATGATGCAAATTGGAATAGCTTATCATATGATTCCAAAGAAACTAGTGGCTATGTATTCAACATAGCCAGAGGATTTGTATATTGAAAATCAAAGAAACATACTATCCTGAGAATATAGCATTAGCGACTGCTAGTGAAGAAGCAAGTTAGTTAAGATGCTTGCTAACTGAGATTCCCTTATGGGAAAAACATATGTCAGTTGTTTTGATCCACTGTGATAGTACCGCGGCTATTACAAAAATTTAGAACCGTTATTATAATGGTAAAAGACGTCAAATAAGAAGAAAGCACAGCACTGTTAGAGATTGTATCTCTAAAGGAGCTGTAAGAGTGGATCATGTACGCATTGATGAAAATTTAGCAGATCCTTTGACGAAAGGATTAGCTAGAGAGAAAGTATATAATACATCATATAAGATGAGACTAATGCCTATAGAAAAATGAGTTGCTCATGATGGTAACCCGACCTAAATGACTGGAGATCCCAAGAAATAGGTTCAATGGGTAATAACAAGTTGTGAGTAATATGAGATGATCATGCAAGTAAAGCATGAATCCTGAAGTAATAAGAGGATGAGATAATAGAAACTCTTAATGAGATCTATACTCTGTATGAGGGAGTACCTAGACTACAGGAGTACTCTTGATAGACTTACCTATGTGATTGTGGAACTTAGGCCGGTTCCTATGGAATTTCGAGGCAGAATTCCTAGAGCCTTCATTAAACTGGTATACACGTACAGGGCCATTAAAGCATGGGCTATTAGAATACACCTTAAGAAAAGATTGTGTGTGGGTTTGATGTCTGAGATAGAGTTCAAGACATTTATGTCACTCTTGTTGAATTGGAATTCTACTTGCTATGCAAAGGTTCAAGTCATAGACACCTTTGTTTATGCACAATCTTAGAAACGTTTGATGTTACTTCTAAAATTAATTTTTTAAATTCAGTGGGGGATTGTTGGAAAATCTCCATGTTCCAATATGTTGAATTTAAAAATTTCTCAAGTCCCACATTGTTAGAATATCTTTTTGGTTGAAAAAAACCATTTAGTCTCACATTGCTCATGTAAGAAATATTAACTACCTTACTTCACTATATAAGGAGTGAACATATTTGATTCCAAATCACACAAAAAACTATTCTATTAGTTTTTCCTTCCTCACTCTCATAACTCTGCGTCTCTCGAATTGTCGAAGCGTCATCTTCTTCCCATTTCTTCCTACTCGTTGAATTTTCCAAGTATTTTCTTGAATTCTCTTTAGAGAATTATGTTAATTTCTTCTCATTTGAGTTGAGAAATTTTTAAGTTTAATCTTTTGGATTCTCTTTGGAGAATTATTTGAATTTCTCTTTGTTGGAGAAATTATTATGAGTGGTCAAATGACCATTATTAATTTCTCTTTGGAGAATTATTTGAGTTTCTTTTTCTTTGAAAAATTATTATGACTGGTCTTGTACCAGATACTACGAGTGGTGTTGATACCATATTTGAATGATCTTGTACCATCAGAGGATGTATTTTTAGACCGATTATCTATCATGTAAGTAGTAATCGTACAGTATAGAACTGAACTGATTTATCTTGGAGGCGGCGCGGTAGTTCACTTTGCATAATTTTGAGTAGTGCTGCGAAACGTCTTAAAGAGAGCGACCTAGTCCGCGACTTAACCTGGTAATTTCTTCGGTGGCAAATATTTTAAAATCCGAAAACAACAATTTTCATTTGAAATTTTTTAGGTTTTCATATAATTCTTGTCTTTTCTAGGTTTACCGCACAATCTTTCATGCTCATATTTCTGTGGTAAGTTTTTGAAGATGATTTGAATTTGTAACACATTTTAAAATTTCAAAAAAATCCTTTTTATATTATTGAGTACTTTGAAGTTTTAGCAATCTAGATTCTAGCATCTAGGATTTGTGCTTCAGTTTTTAAAACTACTCCACAACATACCTTATTGTACTTTTTTAACCCTTGCTATCGTTTAATGCTTCTTATAGTTTTGTTTTGCACTGCTACTGCTATAGGCTTTAACAGGGGTGGTGTTACTCTACATGCAATATGGTAATTACTTCACATGAGAAGCCACTGTTTCCAAATGTTATCTTCTCGTCATTCTCGAGATTCTTCTTGTCAAAATAAAGAAATCAATGTTAAAGTTTCAGAAAAAAGAAATGCAATGTGATAAAAAACACTCATGTTTGTTCAAAAAATGTTTTAAAACATTGCAAATAATTTCATGAATAATCACTATTCAAAGACAATGAAAAATTACATAGAGTTTTTTTTTCCAGTAGATGGTACCGAAAAATTGTCAGTAACATGTAAGAAGAATTAGGTTGTTAATCTCAGATCGCGTCGGACCTCCCAAATGCTATAGCGGCATAGCGGATAATAGAATGACCGCTATTGTGATCTTTTAAAAATCAAGGTAAATATTTAATATGAAAACATAAATACTAAAAATAGGTTTCTAACATCATATATATAATGACTTAAAAACAAAAGTTGCGACATACATAATCCAAAAGTTGTAACATGCATAAACTCAACATACTAACTCAAATTAGGAATGTACTCAAAATGACTAAATCAAATTCTAAATATAAATAAAATGACTAAATCACATACGCCTCATTTTCACTTCTACTGTCAACAACATTAATATTATCTTACTCATCACTTGATTCAATTTCAAACTCTTCTTCTTCCACCTCCAACTCCTCATCTCCATTAAACACTAATGTAGCAAGTCTAGAATGATGCCTAGTAACTATGTTGGTTAATTAGCCTCAGCGGCATTACCAATAACTTCCTAAGGCAAACCCTCTTCTCCTAAAACCAAATCATCTTCCAATATTCCATTTTCATCTTGATGTGAAAAGAACTTGCTGTGAAGGGCAAAAGTGGAAGCATGATGTGAAAACAAGGGAGAAAGAGAACGTGACTGCTGATTTGAGTGAAGAGAGAGAATGTAAATGACCTAATACTTCACTTTTAGCTTTAATATTAGTGAAATAATTGGGAAAAATAAAAAATTTCCCTTAAAAAAATTTAAAATTACAGTATTGACATCATCTTCACAATAACGGTATGGAGGAGTGTGTATGATTACCATATATTGTGATTCAATCCACTTTTATGGTTATGGTTTACAAACCAAACCATTAATCACAAAAATTGATTTAAAAAACATAATTGATTCAGTTTTAATTTTAATCCAAATTATTTAAATATAATTTAATCTATATTCAATTCATTTTAATTAATAAAATTTTAAAATTAATTCAGTACTAATTTTTTTAAACATTAATAAAGCATATCCTTAATTTAATTTTAAACAGATTTTAAAAAATTGTTGCGGTCGTATTACAATTTTTACAATTTCGGTCAATAGAACTGTTACGACATTGATTGTGTTTGTCGCAGTGTAAATTATTAATTATAATTTATTTTTTAATATAAAACGGATATAACAGTATCGATATCGATATATGTCCAAAACATTTTGTCGCAGTCGTTCTCACGGTCACAAAGCATTTTTTAAAACCTTTTTATATTTAAATGATCCTTTTTGTTTTATCAATCCTAAAAGAAAAATCAATTAATACTGAAATAGTATTAATTAATTCACTGTGCACATTCGTTTTCTTATATAAAATATATGTATATTGAATGAAAAGAGATAAAGTTCAAACAAATTTCTTTCAAATTTAAATTTGTCTTCTACAATGATAATAATATATCTTACTTTTTAAATGTTTAGTATACTATATCTTTCAATTTATTTGAGAGTGTTTGCATATTTTTTAACTATAATTAAACATTTTTATATTTATTTAATAATTAGTCATTTGAAATAAAGTGTTAAACATCATTCAATTTATTTTCTTGAGAAAGTGTGAAAATTAGAAAGCAGAAAAATTTGATGAGAACAAAATTTGGATACCCAATAACCATTTTATGGCTACATGTTTACTATTTTAATCATAGATGGACCACCAAATCCAATATTTAATATTTAGATTGGATTTTAATAAATAGAACAATTTGGATATGAATTTGGTTATTAGTAACTAATTTTTTTATACACCCTTAACGATTTGTAAAACACTACAGAACAGTACAGAACAGTTATTTCACCGCTATGCCTCCACAAATCGCAGCTGCTATTTCCCTATTGCAGATAGCGGTTAGCATCCTAAAAGCATTGCGGCGAGGTCCTCTACCGCTACGCTATACCGCTATAATGCGCTATTGACAACAAGAATTCTTTTAATATGTAAAAAACTAAAAATATGTACTCCATTTTTTATGTAAAAAGTAAAGTGTAACAGGTACTCCATTTTTCAGTCTGATTATTTACGGAAGAATCTACAAAGATGCTTACAATGAAGAGTAAATCTCACAACACCATTACCAACAATATACTGCCTAGTCAAGGTTAGCATTTATTGGTATATCATATTTAATTATTCATGAATATATTTTTTTGTTATTTTAGCAGAGTTACATACAATTAATATTTTATTGCTGCATCATTTATTAATTACTAAACAATTTAATGATTTATCATGAAAATAGTAGATAAGAAAGGTTGGGGCATTGATGAAAAATGTGTGATACAAGGTAAGAATTCTTGTTGAGCTACTAATTAGTCTAAAGAAAGAAGAAGTTTGAGGACAACTGCAAGGCCTCGGGTTCGAATCAGAGACAACATGTATAGCCTAACAACAATAATGGCATTTGCCAATTGAGTTAGGCCTTTTGGATAATCACGAACTAAAAGTGATAACTTAGAGTAAAACATAAATAACTCAATCGAATAGCAAAATGCCCGTATCATTCTCATGTTGCAGGAATCCTTTATTTGAGAAGATTGGAAGGTTTTTGTGGAAGCATTTTCTGAATGAGATACATTGAACTACTTGAGGAAGCCAACTTTTCCTTGCTGGATTCAAATGAATTTCTAATGTGATTTCATCATGCTCTGCTGGAACTCCACCGTGAAGGTGTAATCATATGAGTGATATGATTGCATAATAATGAATCATTGACATGATTTAATAACGGTGAGTGCCAACGTCATGCTATGCTTTCACCATTTTTCAGTCATTATCACATACTCCAAGTTTAATTTTATCATATGGTCTTCATTGATAAAACAAAGAACTTGTATACTTGCATAAATATTGATATGGCTGTATATGTGCTCCACAAGAAGAGGAAAACAGTTCTTTGATAATATCATATTTTAGCCTATTATATTTATTCATTCAAAAGCTTCTATATCTTAAACAAACGTATCATTTTTTTTTTTTGTTACAGCTACAAAGAAACTTTAGTATTTGTAGTAGTCAATTAGTTTAATTAATGACATGGAATGTGATATTACATTCGAAATTAATTTGTAGATACAATATAAATTAAGATCATGTGTTATATGCAATATTATATCTATTCGCATGTTGAGAAGACGAATAGGTTATTTGTTTTTAGTATTGAGTCACAAAAAAGCTCTCATTTGAAAAAAGAAAAAAAAGAGCCTTTAATAGCGTTTTAGATGAAAGTGATATTAAAGGAAGGGGTCTACAATAGCACTTCTTAAAAAGTGCTATTAAATCTCATAAAAACAAAGGTAGCATTAGTGCAGTTACATGCCCTATATTAGCGTTTTGTGAGAGACGCTATTAAAATTGAGGGTTTTAATAGCGCTATCATAGATGGTCACCCTATAATAGCGGTGGATTTAATAACACTTAAAAGTGTTATTAAATGTTAAAAAAAGTGCTATTGAAAGTCTGTTTTGGCGTACATTTTCACTATGTCAAAAATAAGATTAGACAACACACTTTAGACAGTGTTTTTTTTTTATCAAAAGTGCTGTTAAAAGTCCATTTCAAACACGTGTGAATTTGGTCTCATACCTTAGACAGCGCTTTCTAAAAAAACGCTGCCTAAGAGGGTGAAAGTGGTTTGATAAAGCGTTGTTAAAGGGGGATTTTAGAAAGCGTTTGTAATAAATGCTGCTAAATGGGATGGGTACTGTAGCGCTTTTGAAAAGCGCTTCCTAAAGGGTGGAATTACAAAGCGCTTTTTAAAAGCGATGTCTAAATGGTGGGCTTACACAACGCTTTGTAGAACTGCTTCCTAAAGGGGAGATTATGCAACACTTTCTACTAAAAGCGCTGGCTAAGGGTGGGCTTACGCAACGCTTTTAAAAAGTGTTGTCTAAAGTCCTGTCATTAAAAAAAATAAAACACGTTCAGTATCACAGCGCTTAAGTTCCATTTTTTTCGTTTGATTCTAAACGAAAATCGATTCTATTTGTTCCATATTATTCAAGGTTCTCATCCTTCTTCCATTCAAGACCGTTTCATCATTTCTTCTATTAACAACCAATGTTCTCTTCTCCTCTAGGTATGGTTTTTGATATATTTGATAATGTTGATATATAATCTTGTATTTGGTTTAGTTGATAGTGTTGATAGTGTTGATTTAGTGTTGATTTATTGTTGATAATGTTGCATTATATTGTGTTTTGTGTGGCATGTGGTTTTTGCATATAAGGTGTTTGTGAAAATGTCACAATGATTTTTGCATGTAAGGTATTTGTGTAAATGTCACAATGAGTATTGTATATATTGATTGAGAGAAAATATGTTCCTATACAATTAACCGAGCTATAAATTTTGATTTGTGAGGTTGTCGTAATAACACTTATAGTGTTGAAATTGAAAGCACTTCACATAGAGTTGAAATTGAAAGAATTCATATAATTGAAATTGTTTTATTAGTTTAATATTGTTTTATTAGTAAAATATATGTTAGCAAGAATACACAAGATACTCCTATTCTTATATGCGTCAAACTAAATTACTTTATGATTTCACTTTTTTTTAAAATAGTTTTAAAAAATATGATAAATTTTAAAGTTAGTTCTAAATGTTAATTCCTACATAATCAATATACATTTTTAGAAAAATAAAAGTTGATTTTTTTGAAATAATTAATAATAATATAATATTATTATATTATTATTATTATTATTTTATTATTATATTATTATATATTAAAAAGGGTAGTTATAGTATTTATATTCTAATGTAACTCTTATTCTATAGATTTTTTTATTATAATGAAATTAATTGATTATTTATATAGGTTACTTGTGAAGAGTAGAGTTTCTGAGCGTTTTCAAGAATATTACACTGTGTAGTTTCAGAAATTGTTGACTTTTCTACAGGTATTAAGCTTTTCCTATGATTTTCTATGAATATGCCTAATTGGTATTAAAATTTTTAGTCTCTGTCCTTTTTTTTAAGTATTGCTTTTGTTTAGCTTACTTAATAGTAAGAACATGGATAAAAAATGGATGTCTGCCAATCGATTTTCCAAAGAGTACGAGAATGAGGTATTAGAATTCGTTAAGTTTGCTATTGAACACGCCGAAGACGCCAATTGAATGAAATGTCCTTGCTTAAGTTGTTGTTTTGTGATTCGGGTTAACACAGTTGGGTTGCAATCGCATTTATTGAGGCGTGGAATTGATCGAGGTTACACATGTTGGATATTCCATGGTAAGAAAAGTAACGAGAATGTTGAATCGAAGGATAGTATGAAATATGCTTCAGACGAAAATGGCACAAATACATACGATTGTGATCGAGTCGAAGAGATTGTAGAAGCACTTGAAGAAGATCTTCAGGATTGTTCCAAAATGTTTGAGAGGTTGGTAAGAGATGCAGAGAAACCATTATATAAAGGTTGCACTAAATTCACAAGATTGTCTGTGGTATCAAAGTTGTACAACTTAAAGGCGGGCAATTGATGGTCAGATAAAAGTTTCACAAAGTTTTTAGGCATTATGAGAGATATGTTTGCGGAGGATAATATTCTTCCTAATCGAACCTATGAGGCTAAAAAAATGTTGTGCTTATTGGAATAAGCTATGATAAGATACATGCTTGTCCAAATGATTGCATTTTGTTTCGAAATGAATATGCATCGTTAAATGAGTGCCCTAAATGCAGTTTATCTCGATATAAGAAAAAATTGTCTCCAACAAAAGTCTTATGGTATTTTCCTATAATTCCAAGATTTAGGTGCATGTTTCGTAGTGAAACCGATGCAAGACACTTGACTTGGCATAAAGATGAAAGAATTATTGATGGAAAGTATCGATATCCGGCAGATTCACCACATGGTCGAAAATTGATAATGATTTTCCTGATTTTGGAGAAGAAGCAAGAAACCTTCGCTTGGATCTATCTACGGATGGAATGAACCCACATGGTCTTCAAAGTATCTCTCATACCACATGGCCTGTGATTCTTATGATTTATAACCTATCTCCATGGCTATGTATGAAGCGTAAGTACATGATGTTATCTATGTTAATTTCTGGGCCTAAACAACCAGGGAATGACATAGACGTATACTTGACACCTTTGATCAAAGATTTAAAGATTTTGTGGGAGAACGGTGTGGAGGTTTATGATGGATATAGGAAACAAAGTTTCAATTTAAGGACGACGTTGTTTGGCACTATTAATGATTTTCCAGCACATGGGAATCTATCAGGGTATATCATTAAAGGTCAAAAAGCGTGTCCTGTTTGTGAAGATGGAACTGATACGACGCGATTGGACCTTTGTCAGAATAATATCTCTCTCGGTCATCGTAGATTCTTAAATTCTAAACATCACTATCGTGGGTAGAGAAAAGCATCCAGTGGAGACACCGAACAACGTAAAGCTCCACCTATATTGTCAGATGACTAAATTTTTGAAAAGGTGAAAGATGTGTGTAATCAGTTTGGTAAGCCTTTTGCACATACAGTTGTCAAAGTTGGGTGGAAGAAGAGGTCGATTTTTTTTGAATTTCCATATTGGAAGTCTTTGTATGTGAGACATTTACTCGATGTTATGCATATTGAAAAAAATGTATTTGAAATTGTTATTGGTACATTACTCAATATAAAAGGAAAGTCTAAGGATGACCTTAAAGCAAGGGAGGACATGGTAAAGATGGGAATAAGAACTGAATTAGGACCCGTGAAGAAAGAAAGACGAACATATCTACCACCTGCTGCTCATACTCTATCTAGAAAGGAGAAAAAAAACTATTGTGTAAGTTTCTAAGTGAAGTTAAAGTTCCTGAAGGATACTCTTCAGATATCAGAAGAGTTGTGTTTATGAAAGACTTCAAGTTAAAGAGTTTAAAGACACATGATTGCCATGTCATAATGGAACAATTTCTACCAATAGGTATACGTTCTATTTTGCCAGAAAAAGTAAGAAGCGCAATAACTAAATTGTGTTTTTTCTTTAGGTCAATTTGTAGTGAGGTGATTGATCTTGAGATCTTACCGACATTTCAAAAATAAATAGTTATTACTTTGTGTGAGCTTGAAATGTTTTTTCCTCCCTCATTTTTTGATATAATGGTACATCTAGTTGTTCATTTAGTAAAAGAAACACAGTTGTATGCACCAGCTTATATGAGATAGATGTACCCTGTTGAACGTTATATGAAAATATTAAAAGGGTGCGTGAAAAACCGAAGTCGTCCCCAGAGGGTTGTATTGTTGAACGATACATTGTTGAAGAAGCGGTTGCGTTTTGTACTGAATATTTGTCCAATGTGCAATCCATTGGTCTCCCCAAATCTCATATTTTCAAAGAAAAAAAAAAGGTAAAAAATTAATTAGAAATAAAATTGTGACAACATCTAGGGATGAACGGGATCAAGTGCATTTGTATGTTCTACACAATGACAATGAGGTTGAGCCATATATTGAAATGCCCAAGGATGTACTCCAAGGTGAGAATCAGAATGGAAATGAAAATTGGATAGTAAGAGAGCACAATCAAAGTTTTATACAATGGTTTAAGGATCATATTTATTCAAACTTTTATTCAGATCCCGCTTCAATAAAAGAAAGGTTGAGATGTTTGGTATATGGTCAGAGTTTGCATGTGTTTTCTCATAGCGCATACGCAATTAATGGATACACATTTTATACCAAAGAACAAGATGATAAAAGTATTATGCAAAATAGTAGTGTCAATGTGGTAGCTTAAGCAATGCACATTTCAAGTATGGAGGACTTAAACCCTAAATATGAAAATCTGTCATATTTTGGGGTTATCGATCGCATTTGGGTGTTTGATTACGTGAAGTTTCAGGTTCCTATCTTTGGTTGCAAGTGGGTACATAACAGTGGCATACGAATGGATAAGTAAGGATTTTTGCAAGTGGATCTTAATAGGATGGGGTACAAAGATTAGCCTTTTATTCTAACCTCTCAAGTTAAACAAGTGTTCTACGTCACTGACCTAAAGAGTACGAAATGGTCTATAGTGCTTTTATCTAACAAAGTGATTGATGTTAAAAGTGTAGATCAAGGTGATATTGATGTTGAGAATGAGTCGTATATTAGAAACGATCGAGATAAGAATATTATAGCGGATGAATCACATATCAGAAAGGATCATAATGAGGGAATTTGGATCAATCCATCCGTCCGCGTTCTTAAGAGACAAGTAATTCACAATCCAACCAAGAAAAGAAAGAGATGTGTTAGAGAAAGAGGTAATATAGTAAAATGTTATATATTTCGTCATTCGATAAACTTATATATTTGTCATTTTATATACTCAATTGATTACGGAATTAGATATTTGGAATTATATATTTTTAATTATATATTTGTAATTATATATTTGTCATTAGATACTTATGTTTTTATTTATTACAGGTTAGATGGCTAGTAACGAGGATCACCCACATGATGATTTTATTAATGATGGAAAGAAAGTCGTTAATGCAGAGGAAAGGGGAAATTAGAAGAGGAATAACTATTATGAAGAAAATTATTCATGATAGAAATAGAGGAATAAAGCATGATGTGCATTGGAATTCAAATGAGCAACTAATTGAACCTAACGATTATAAATTGATAAGTTACATTGGTTCAGTTGTAAGGAGAGAAGTTCCAATTACTTGTGATAATTGGAGAAACGAGCAGTTGGATATCGCTAAAGACAAAATCTGGAGTGAGATACAGGTAACATATGTGATGTTATTTGTTTTTTATTACGATTATGTCTATAAATTACTTATACTAACACACTCTTTGTATGTTTTTTGTAGAGGTCTTTCAACATTGATGATACTAGAAGAGCTTATTGTCTTCAATTGGCCATAAAAAGACATAGAGGGTTTAGATCTTTTTTATCAGACAAGTATCTAAGAGACCGAAAAAAATTTGTTGATGCCGAGCGTCCAAGTATATATGCAGAATTGATTTCACCGGAATAATGAGACACTTTTAAAGACAAACGAAGAACTGGAAAATTTTAGAATACGAGTGTCGTAAATCGCCAACGAGCATCAGGTCCTGCATATCCATACAGAAAAGGGTGTACGGGATATGCACATTTACAACAAAAAATTGTAAGTATCTATAAATTGAAATGATATACTTGTTCATCATGAGTTATAATTGATATTATTTTTTGTCTTAATGTGTAGTTAAAAGAGGAGAATAGTTCCGAAACATCTGTTCCAGAACATGTTTTATGGAAGGCTGCCCGTGTGGGTAAGGATGGAGTTAAAGAAGTGGTTCAACAAATTTTTGAGAAATGTGTAAGTATAAAATTAATAGTTTAATTAAATCAAAAGTTTATTAACATATAATATTCATGCTTTTTTGATATTCATATAAATTTCAGGAGAATCAGTCTCAATCTATATCTCCAGATGACTACACTGATTGCAGGAGCATACTCAGTCGAGCATTAGATGTTCGTGAGTATTCCGGTCGGGTGAGGGTATGGGACATGGAGTCACTCCAACATCCTTGAAAAAGAAAAATCCAAAGACAAAATCTCCTGGAAATAAAGAACTGCAGGCAAAGTTGCTAGCATTAGAAGCTGAAGTTCGTGAGATGAGAAAGGAAAGAGAAGGAGATCAATCAGAAAGGGAAGCTTCAGGTTTTAAATATGCTAGTGACAATGCTAGTGTCAATCTTCAGGTTTTAAATATGCTAGTGACAATGCTAGTTACATTTATATATATACACATTAACAATGTCATATTTATTATTGGTTTTAGGGCATTTTACCTTGTCAACTCTATTTATTGTCGCCGACTTATCGGATGGTTGGAAAGGGGAAAGTGCATAATACTTTGGGAGAAGTACTTCACCATAAATTGCTCCCTGCTGGATATTTGAAGGTATCAATTGATATTTCTTTAGAGAGGGTGCGTTATTACCAATACCAGACGATGTTTCGGATGCAACGTTGGTGGGAGAGATAGTAGGTGCGTATGTTGCATGGCCATCAAGCCTCATTCGCGTAGATGATGAGGTATGCTTAAAACCATTATGAACCTTTGAGTATTCAAAGTTCTTACGAGAATTTTACGTACATTTTTTACATGGTAATGTTAGACTCCTACAAAACCCAAATAGAAAGATAAGGGGATGATGCGGCAAATCGAGTCAGTTGCATCAAAAAAAGAGGTATAACACAATTATATGATATTTATGCATAGAATGATCTTATACTTCACCTAACTAATTATATGGTATTTAGATGCATACTAAAGAGATTGAACAAGTCAGTAGGCATAAAAAGACCGCGGCTAGCAAAAAATCTACTTCTCAGTATAGGTTGTGCCTTCAGACATATATAGGAATAACAGATATTCCAATTGGTGGTACACGTCTTATACCTATGCCGGAGGACATTTTTGGTTATGAATACATGGAAGTAATTGGTAGAGAAGATATGGATCAAGTTTTTCAACATTTGACTTTAGGCCTCGGTGTTATCGATACATACATCAGGTATACTACGATCAACTTTATTTAATTAAACAAACAATTTATTTACTCATTTCAACGAATATAGTCTAATTTTAATGATGTTTTTATTTAAGGTTTCTATATGACAAAGTGATGCGCCCGCGTGGATTGGAAGAAATATTCGCTTTCTTAGCTCCCAACACTGTCAATGCATGGTTAATCCTAACAAAATCAGATGATGTCATATCGTATGTACTCAGTTTATTTGTGGCCAACAAAGATACAAAAAAGTTGTTCTTTTTACCATATAATACTAGTCACGGGTTACATTTTCATCCTAACTTCATCTATTATAATTTTTCGTTTTTTGACGTTGTGTAGAAACTTTCCATCTAACATTTGTTTAATCTTACAATGGACATTAGTTGTTGCTTGCGATTAATCATGTAGCATAAATTGTATACTATCTGGATTCGTTATACAATGATTGGACAACATACCCAGATTTGAAGAAGATGATTTATACTTAAGTGAAAGTTTTCTAAATATTCGTGTGTATATTTATTTATCTATGTGAGATTATTCTAAATAGTCATTTATATTTTATTATAGTATTCTACAAGCTTTTCGATCACAAAGAGGTATTCAAGTACCAAAGAGTAGAGCCAACAACATTACGTGGATCAGAGTGCAGGTATATTTTCACAATTTCGATTATATTAGTGATGATACTTGATCAAACAAGTTAAGGGGTATATCCTGATATATATATATATCTGTATTTTCTTTCCGTGTGTAGTATCCTCATTAACATAATGGTATAAATTACGGTTATTTCATATTGAGGTTTATTAAAGAAACGCTTCTTTTGGACTAAATAGAGATTCCATCCACAGTATGGATTTCTAACTTAGAAATTATTTTAATATTTCTCATAAAATGGCATAGTGTTTTAATACATCGCATACTATGTTATATTATTATGTAGTACTTTGACGAATTCAATTGTGCTTATTGCTCAAGATCAATTGGATGAACTTATGGAGAAATGGTATTAATTCATTATGGAGTTGAGAATTTTATAAGGTATATTATCTTTCTTTCATTGATGAGAATTTTGAGTATAAGTTTCGAGTTTTGAGTATAAATTTGAATAAAGTTTTGTTTTATCATGGTATGAATTTCGATCTTTTTTTCTCTCCAGGTTATAGGTGCATATGTACAAGATAGGGCTAACGAGTTCATTGTTGTTGGTTTTTAGAAATTCTCGAAGTTGTATGTAGATTAAACATCAATTTATAATTTTAGAATTTTCAAGTTGTATCATCAATTTTCAAGTTGTTGTTGTATATATCATCAATTATATATATGTAGATTTTTTATATATGCAAATTTGGTGCATTTATATTGGATTGAAGCTACCAAATCTGGTGCAAAATATGGTGAAAACCTGGTGCAAAATATGGTGAAAATCTGGATTTAAGTCTAATATTTAAAAAAAATTGCGAACATTAGACAACGCTTAATGAGAAAGCGTTGTCTAAAGTGGGGAAAAAGCGCTGCCTAAAGTGGGGAAAAATGTTGCCTAAAATGGGAAAGCGCTTCCTAAAGTGGGGAAAAGACAGCTCTTTTAAAAAAAAACGTTGTCTAAAGAGATGCATAAAACATAACCAAAAGTGTTGTCTAAAGAGAAAGCGCTGCTAAAGGGGTACATATAAAAAGCACTTCAAAAGAGAAAGCGTTGCTAAAGGGGTGCATAAGAAAGCGCTTTAAAAGTAAAAGTGCTACCTAAAGGGGACATATAACAGCGCTTTTACATTAATCTAAAGTGTTGCCTTTACCTATAGCAGCGCTGGTTTAGGCAGCACTTTAAAGCGTTGTCTATTGCAAAAAAAAATGTTGTCTATGTGCTTGTTTGACATAGTGCTTGCAACAAGACACCTCTTCTTGGATATTTCGATACAAGTAAGTCAGTCTCTTTCTCGAAATCAAAGGCTCGTGATACTATTTGTTGGGAAAGAGTTATTAGGATTATTGATACATAGCGTAAAACTAAGTACCTTTGTGAGAGACACACCACTTGTCCACCTAAAACCTTAAGGTGATAGGTGAATGGGTTCTCCCACTTACTCACACTTACATTATTATTCTAACATTCACTTTATGTTGCAATTAGATTATATTGTAATTAGACATTTAGTTTATGTTGCAATTAGATTATATTGTAATTAAAATTTGTTCAAAACTTATTTGAATTTGTATTTTGTACGATTTTGTTGTGTGTAGTGACTATGTTTAGAATTTGAATTTAAAGAATGAACTTGTGAAATTATGATATTTTCAAAAAAAATTAGGTGTCATGATTTTTTTAGAGATCGAGTCATCTGGTTCGACCGATTTAATAACTATATGGTTTTGTTATAATGATCAGTTTATTCAGCCAATTTATTTAATTTTATTCGGTTTTGTCATTTGATTCGACTAGTGACTCAATTGTTCGACCAATGAATTAATGACCCAATATTCTCACTAATTCGATGACTAGTCTGATTTTTAAAACACTGGTTTTAAGTTTTGATAGTCAAAAAGTGAATGAAATCTATTTAGTTGTTTGCCTAGGTATTTATAGATATGGTCATCAGATCAAGGGGTCAGTCAAGAGATCAGTTCTAATGCATACAAGCTCAACTACATGTCTCTGGGTTTTGACTCAACACTAGGGTACATGATGTGAGTAATTCCTTTAATGTAGTAGAGATGACTAGCCGCAGTATAGTGAATACTTCAGTTATTGACTGAGAGAGTTTCACTAGACCTACTTAAAATATGGATTCACACCTCCTTCTACGAGATATGGTGTCGATGGAAATTGAGCAAGCTTAACTACGTGCACACAACGTAGTTATTCATATACTCTGTGTCACTAGACCAATAACAACGAAGTGCTTAGGAAATATGGGTGTGATTCTTGATTGAGGTGTTTCAAAGTGTATTGATGGTAGTTTAATTTATGCTAATTGTTAAAGTTCATGATTAAGGGTATAGTTAATGTAATGAAAAGATTAAAACTGTTTGGGTATGAACAACTAATCTGAATTTTTTATTAGCTTACATGTCTATGATCAGGGCCCTCATGTTGTCACATCAATGATAATTATGCTTCTATTTAAGGTTATTCAGTCTATGGGGGTTTCAAAATTATCTTTTTATAAATTATAAGCCTAAAATACATATATAAATATTATTTGTTCAAATAAATATGAATTGTAAGCTAGTTAATGTTGTGGTAAAGAAGATTGTTTTTTTACTCAAAGTTTTATGGTTCGATCTATAGTACCTACATTTTTATTATTTAAATGCATTATTTTACAAATAAAAAATATTAAAAAAATGATATTATTCTCTACTCAAAGTTCATTGCTAATTTTTAAAAGTGGTACATGATCTCCAATTGTCAAGAACGGCATTGATTTTTCTGTCAAATACTTAAATCACTCTAATAATGTACATTCATCATTGAATTTAAAATTTGATATTAATCGGATGTGAATTGAATTTTTATTATTGATGATTAATAAGATATGAACTTGTGTCACATCCCTACACAATGTCTTCAACATTGTATTCTTGTCAATTATTTCGTCAAATAATTACAAGATATTTCCATTTTTATTAATTTTGAATATTCAAACACACACGTAAATATATCTCTTATTTATTTTTTATAGATTAAGAAATTATCACAAAGCCATGACAATGTAGTCGTTGAACTATTTTGTATCTCATACTAATATTTTAAATCATTCTACATTTTTTATTAAACCATTTAATAACAAACAATATGATTTAAAGTTTCACTTTTCTTTCAATATCCACACAATATATTAATACAATAAGCATGTAAAACAATCATAATAAACATAATTATCAAATTTCTATATCCGAAATAATCATAATCATATATTTTATCATATATTTAATCATGTAAGTCAATAACACATATCAATATTAAATATAAATAGTTAGATTAATTTAATTATCTTAAATAGATTTTTATCATTTACATGACATACAAAACATACATGCATGTATTTAAAATTTATTATACAACTATAGATCATTATTATTTAAATAAAATTGAATTTGAAGTCATAACACTTAAATGAGTTTAATAAAATAAAGAAAACAATATTTTTCATTTTAAAGATAAATCAAATGACATTAGTCCAAAACATATTAAACTCATTATACTAATATTATTTTTGTAACAAATTTTTTTAAGATAAATTAAATACTTTATGATCGATATTTATGAAAACATTAACACCTAAAATCCATATTCAATTCTTTGCAAATAAATACATATCTACTTTCATATAAATATACTTCGTAATAAATTATTCGAACCAAATAAATCTACATTTTATTACATACAATACAAATTTAAGTATAACTTTTTCTAAAATACACATTCATAGAAGTGAGTAATTTCTAGAAGTTACTTATATGCAACAAAATAATTCTTTTGTGCACTTAGTTATTCTCTTGGTTCATCTTTTAAAAAATCTACGTTCACTTTTAAAATATCTTGATTTACTAAAATAAAAGCAACTTTTTTTCTTTCTTTCTTTTTTTTTGTCAATTTCCATTATTGTCACAGATCTCTCCATCATCTATGTCAATATTATCATTGGACCTTTTATATTTTCCATCTTCCACATCATGTATTATCTCATGATGTATCCTTCTTATATCCATTATTGTCACAAACTTCTTCTTCTTATAATCGAATGTGATTTCCTAATTGCACAAGAGATATATCATTATTTCACTACGCCAAAAGTAAGTTTTAACAGCGCACTTTAGACAGTGCTTTTGTACAAAAGCGCTGTTATAAGTGATTAAAAAAAACACGGAAAACGTATAAAATATTTAGTAAAAGCGCTGCTAAACATATGACCTTAGACAACGCTTTTAAAAAGCGCTGCTAAAGGATTGCTTTAGAAAGCGCTTTATCATAAGCGCTGGCAAAGGGTCACTTTAGACAGCGCTTTAAGAAAGCGCTGTCTAAAGTCATAAAAAAATAAAAAAATTAATAGTAAAGCGCTGCTAAAGGTCACTATTAGCCAGCGCTTTTCAAAAGCGCTTGCTAAGGTCCATATTAGCCAACGCTTTTAGAAAGCGCTGTCTAAGCCCTTATAAGTCAGAATTAAAAAAATAGAACATTTGCATTCACAGTATCACTATTAGACGAAAATAAAAACCTTTTCCCTCACTAAACCCATTTCCTTCTCCGTCTCAAATCGTCCTCCACCGTTCGCCGTCGTACCGTCCTCCACCGTCTCGCTCCGTTTTCCTCCACCCACGCCGGTCGGTTCTCAAGGTATGTTCCTTATTGAAAATGTGTTTAACTCCATTGATGTCCAAACTGAGTTATCATCCTTGAAAATGTGTTAATATCCATTGATGTCCAAATGTATTTATCTCCTATTGATGTCTAAACTGGGTTATATGTATGCATTTTAATTTTTGGATTCTTGGTAGGGCTTGATATATAACAACAACATTTTTAGCATTTAGCATTTTTAGCATTTTTTGGATTCTTGGTTCTATGTTTTGGAATATAAAAGATGATATATATGATGTTTTTTTTTTGTTATTTTAATTGGTTTCTGAATTGTTTATCATGTTTATATTTTCCATAAACTAGTATTTTGTTACTAGTATTTTGAACCTAAATATGTATACAACTTGTTTTTGATGATACTTTTGTATTGGTGTAGTTAGGTGAAGACCATCACCGATTCGAAGAACATCAAATTCGCATCATCCGCCGTCGACACCAATAGCCCCTTTTCTTTCTTTTGTAAGTCAAGTTCAAATTCTATCTGTATCGATCAATTAAAAAACACAATTATTTTTATATAGATATATTTATTTTTAGTCCATGTTATTAACTCTAGAAATAAATTTCTAGAAATAATTCGTTTAATTCAAACAAAAAGAGAATAATCCGTTTATAGTGTTTTTGTTTACTTGAATAAGTAGAAAAAAATGGATAAAAAATGGATGTTTGCCGATCGATTGTCACAAGAGTACGAGAATGAGGTATTGGAATTCGTTAAGTTTGCTGTTGAACACACCAAAGACCCCAGTCGAGTGAAGTGTCCTTGCTTGGGTTGTTGTTATGTGGGTCGGGTTAACACAGATGGATTGAAATCACATTTACTAATGTGTGGAATTGATAGAAGTTATACGTGTTGGATATTTCACGGTGAAAAAAGTAACGACAATGTTGAATCGGGGGAGAAAAGTAGTACAACTTATGCTTCAGACGACAAGGACCCAGATATATACGATTTTGATCGAGTCGAAGAGATTGCAGATGCACTTGAAGAAGATCTTCAGGATTGTCCCAAAATGTTTGAGAGATTGGTAAGCGATGCAGAGAAACCTTTGTATAAAGGGTGCACTAAATTCACAAGACTGTCTGCGGTATTAAAGTTGTACAACTTAAAGGCGGTCAATGGATGGTCAGATAAAAGTTTCACAGAGTTATTAGCCCTTATGAGAGATATGCTTCCGTAGGATAATGTTCTTCCTAATCGAACCTATGAGGCCAAAACAATGTTGTGCTTTATTGGCATGAGCTATGATAAGATACATGCTTGTCCAAACGATTGTGTTTTGTTTCGAAACGAATATGCTTCGTTAAATGAGTGCCCTAAATGTGGTTTGTCTCGATATAAGAAAAATTGTCTCCAGCAAAAGTCTTATGGTATTTTCCTATAATTCCTAGATTTAGGCGAATGTTTCGTAGTGAAACCGATACAAGACACCTAACTTGGCATGTAGATGAAAGAATTATTGATGGAAAGTATCGACATCTGACAGATTCACCACAGTGGTTGAAAATTGATAATGATTATCCTGATTTTAGAGAAGAAGCAAGAAACCTTCGGTTGGCTTTATCTACTGATGGAATGAACTCGCATTATCTTCAAAGTATCTCACATACCACATGGCCTGTGATTTTTATGATTTATAACCTACCTCCATGGCTATGTATGAAGCGTAAGTACATGATGTTATATATGTTAATATCTGGGCCTAAACAACCGGGAAATGACATAGACGTATACTTGACACCTTTGATTGAAGATTTAAAGATTTTGTGGGAGAACGTGGTGGAGGTTTATGATGGATATAGGAAACAAAGTTTCAATTTGAGGGCGATGTTGTTTGGAACAATTAATGATTTTCCAGCATACAAGAATCTATTTGGGTATAGCATTAAAGGTCAACGTGCGTGTCCTGTTTGTGAAGATGGAACCGATACGACGCATTTGGAACTTTGTCAGAAGAATGTGTTTCTCGATCATCGTAGATTCTTACTGTGATACGGTGGGAGAACTGACTTGGGATTTTGTGTTTGTGTTTGCAAATGTTTTGGTTTAGCAAGAGTCGCCACCGACTTTTTATTTTATCCTAAGGAAAGGTCAAAAAGTACAGGAAAAACCTTTGAGATGTTTTCTTGGGTTCAGGGAGTAGATTATAGAAAGGGAAGGTATTAGCACCCTTTCTATCTATGGTTATCCATGGGCTCTTAGTTACTGGTTTAGATCACTTGCTTTGCTTATAAATTTTTTGAAATGGTGCTCTTCAATTGTTTGAAATGGTGCTTTGTGTGTGGTTTTGAAAGATATTTTGAAAAGAGGCCATCGTTGTGGCAACCTTTGTAATGTTTCTTGTTTGAATGTATACAAAGGTGTTTTTGTCTTTTGAAAAGTTTTCAATGTTTGAAAGTAAGGTTTTGAATTTGTGTGGTGAAGTGTGTTTTGAAAATAGCAAGGATGTTTTAGCAAGCTTTTGATCAAGTAACTAAGAGTTATCTACCCTATTTTACTCAAAGATCTTTCTTATGTTTTTAACCCTTTTAACAGTGTTGCTTCACCATTGTATTTGGTGAACAATCTTGTGTTAGGATGTTAAACGGGACAGGCGCGGGTCATCATATAGACCATGATAGCAATTGTGTCAAGTATTCTTGGCAATTTTCTTGAGGGACTTGATCATTTTGTTTAGGCAACTCAAATAGCGTCATCGAGGGACTATGATCTTTTGTTTTGTTTTTGTTTTGCCAAAGTACTTAACATACATACCATGACCCATTTTTGAAGGCAACAAGTGGATTGTAACCCTAGGGGTGCAAGTGTGCATTGTGTTTTTTTTTTCATGCATTTTTGTCTTTGATTAGGTCAAACTATTTCTTGGTTTTGATTTTGCATACAAACCCTAATTCTCTAATCATGGCATAATTGAAAGCATTTAAGTGCGTAAAATAAATCTAAGCTATTACAACTTTGATATAGGGAGGGAGTACAATTTTGAATAGGGGTTATTTGACAAGAAATATAAAATCCAAATTACTATTACATCCAAATTGAATATCAACTGCAATCAAAATTTAAGTGTACAATATTTAAACAAAATGAACAAATATTTAAATAAAAATGTATTATGCAAAAGAAGTTTTTTATTTGTTCATGTATGTAAAAAGTATTTTTAATGTAAAAGGTATAAAGAAATAAATAAAAGATTAATTTTTATTTGTTTTTTAGGGAAAAAACCCTAATTTCTTAAGAAAATAAATATAATGTATTATTTATGTACAAAAATATATTAACATGTATAAAAATGAAATATATCCAAAAAAAAGGGTATTTTTTAGTATAAATAATAAGAAATATAAAATATAATATTTTTGTGTTTTATTTCTAAGTTTTTAATAAAATAAAAGTATATATATATATATATATATATATATATATATATATATATATATATATATATATATATATATATATATATATATATATATATATATATATATATATATATATATATATATATATATATATATATATATATATATATATATATATATATATATATATATATATATATATATATATATATATATATATATATATATATATATATATATATATATATATATATATATATATATATATATATATATATATATATATATATATATATATATATATATATATATATATATATATATATATATATATATATATATATATATATATATATATATATATATATATATATATATATATATATATATATATATATATATATATATATTAAATATGTTAAGTGTGTAAAAAACAAAATAAATTGTTTACAAAAATGTATATATTTCAAGAAAATATTTTCAAATGTGAATAAAAATAATAAATGAAAATAAAAGTATTTTTTACATTATTTTTAAGTTTAAACAAAATAATATAAAATATTTAAACATTTTAATGTTAGAAATAATTAAAATAAATACCAAATAAATATAAAAAATTATGAAAATATTTTTTAGGCATTTTTTATGTTTGGAAATAAAATAATAAAGTCAGAAATGAAATTAAAATACAAAAATAATAAATATACAAAGAAATGGGCCAAGGGGTGTGATACTGAAAATGCAAGTGTTAGAAGCAAAAACAAGCCAGCCCAGCCCATCAACTTCATCTTCTTCCTCCATATTTTGAAAAAACGCGCGCTTGCTACACAAACTCGTATTTCCTGTATTTGTGATCTTTTGACAAAACTCAAAATATGAAACTTGTAGAGCATCAAACCACGATTCTAACCATATAAAAAACTTAATCTAACTCTCAAAGACCAGAGAATTTCTCTGGCCCTAATTTCTAACCTAGTTTTTTCATAAAGTTCATGGATGAAATTCTCCTAGCACGATTAATATAAATGAAAACTAAGCACATGTATGGTTTCAGGGCAATGAATACAACATCTTTCATTCACAAACCTAAGTCTAAATGTTCCAAAATAGAGAGATAGAAGTTCATGAAATACCTGTTTCAGTTGAGTTCGAGCTGGACAATGCAGCAACTTTTGATGGGGCCTGAGGTTCTTTTGAGCTTGCTTGATGTCCCCTGAACCTTTCCCAATGCTTAGTTTGTTTTGAAGTGGCCTGAATCGTGCTACAGAACTCAACCTGCAAAGCTTCCAAAAAAATGGTGATGTGTGTTAATGGATTTACAGTAGCTTGTGAATGGTCTGGACATCTTAGGTATATTGTTTGGAATGTGTTTGAAGTGATATTGGACAAAACGCACGAGGGGATTTGATTGTGGCTTGTGATTTGCAGAACTGGCCTTATTTTGCAAGAAAATGTGGTTTTTGAGTATGAGGAGGTTTGAGAGGCCAAGGGCTCGTGCTTATGGCTTGCAAGGATGTGCAAAACTTGTTTGAAAACTTTGCTTCAGCTCAATATATCAGATGTGTGAGTTAGGGACTTTTGGCCATTTGACTTATTTTGAAAACAAAGTTTGAAGTGAAATGAGATAGGCCTGTACAGGCTATCTCCAAGCATGCACCAACTTCTTGTACCTTTGCCTAAGTTTGTGGAACTTGTTTGCTGCAAAGGAAGAAGTTCAAACCTCAAGAAAAACAACTTTGCAAAAGTTATGCTTTATGAAAATGGAAGTGTAATCTTTATGCCCAAAATGGAATTATTCAATGTATAATGCTCCCTTGATCAGGAAAATGCCTCTAACCAATGTATTTGCATTCAATTTTTGAGTGTTGAAGGGTTTAGAGACCTGTAATTATGTACTAAGCTAGTTTGGTCAGATTTGCAACTTGGTATGAACATGTATTGGCCATGGTTACAAAGTGAGTTTTTGCCAACAATAAAGCATTGGATTCTCCCTAACCACAAAGGTGTTTGAGAAGTTCTTGGACAATTTGGAAATCTTGCAAAATGTACTATAATACATCTTTGAAATGCAACTTAAGACTCAAAGTGGAACTATGTGAAAAATGGCCAAGAAGATGGGTCAAAATCCTGCCTAAACTAGGGCAAAATTTCTCTAAGTTAAAAGTTTTAGGTACCCTTGTTCCAAACATCATAACTTGAGATCCAAGCTTCTTTTGAGAAAACTTTGTGAATCAAAGTTGTATACTTTGTTATGGACTACAACTTTCATGTTTTAAGTTTTGATTGAATCCCTTTGCATCTTGGTGAAAATGTGGGGCAAAGTTAGGAAAAATTAAGAAAATTTCATAACTTAAAAAATTTCTAAGTTATGAAATTTTTCAATTTCAAACCCTAATTTGCAATTTTTGGTTTCTTGATGAACAAGTTTCATAATTTGACATGTCTTGATTAAAAATGACCCTTGGCACTTGATTTTGACCAAAAAGTCAAAGTTTGACTTTTCAGTGTACAGTCAAATTTTGATCAGTTGACTGAAAAATTCATCTGTCAATCCTATGCATTTGAGATCTTTTGAACTTGTTGGATGGGTCAAGATAATGTAGTTGAGTCCTTGAGTCCATGGTTGAGCTTAATTTGCCATTGGTTAGGTCAAACAGTCAAAAATTACCTTTGTGCAGTCAAAACCCTAGAAATGACCATTTTGCCCTTTTGGTGATCTGATCAAATTTCTTGTGGAATTGTGATCCAAACTTGATAAAATGGTTCATATGAGTTCATAATGTTGATGTGGGTCAAAATTCATGAGGTTTGACTGTAAATTAGCCACAATTGACTTTTTCCCCAATACAGCTGATTTCTAGGTCAACTGTCCAATTGACTGGGCAAAAATTTGATTCAAGGCCTGAAACTTGGTATGGACAAACTTGTGAGTCCAACATGAAGTATGAAAGTCACTTTGGGAATTGTAGGTCAAAACATCCCTGTGCAAACTCAAACCCTAATTTAGGTCAACAGTGCAAGGAGGTGTCTTGAGGAGAGCAAACCCTAACTTGGTCTTGAGTCCCAAGAGTCTTGTGATGAGAAATGTTGGTAAAATGAGAGGGAAAATTTTGGGGTACAACAGCTGCCCCTGTTCAATCTTCTTGAACCTGAAGAGTTAGATTGGCAAGCTTGCCTTTCGTGACTCGAAGGTAAAAGAGGATTGGACACTAGAGTGCCCGTAAATTTGCACTCGTCAAAATATTGTTGAGGAAATGGGCTTAAAGATGCCATTTGGAGATGGTGGAATCTTTATGGAGATGGGCTTAAAGATTCCATCCAAGACTTGTTTGTTGAAAATCAGTAGAATGAACATCAGAATGGTATCCGTATTTGGAATGCATTTGAAATATATCTGGAGACTGAGTCTGTATGAGCAAAGGAATGGCGTCCGTGTCTGGAGCGTATCCGAGCTGTAACTGTATTTGAACTTTGAATGAATATCAGAATGACTGCCGTGTCTGGAGTGTATCTGTATTGTGAATGGGTAACAGAGAAACATCTGTGTATGGAGCAACTGTGTGCTGAGGATAAGTTCTAAATGAGTGACAAAATGGCAACCGTGTCTGGAGCGTATCTGGATTGTATCTGAAGTTGAGATTTGTATGAGTATCAGAATGACTTCCGTGTCTGGAGTGTATCTGAAACTGTAACTGGGATCTAAATAAGTGACAGAATGACTTACGTGGCGACTGCACTGGGGAGGATCAAACTGCTGGTGTAAAGGGCCAGAATGGCATCCGTGTTTGGAGCGTATTTGAACTTGAAGTTGGTAGTTGAATCTGAATGAAAGATAGAATGGTCACCGTGTCTGGAGCGTATCTAGCCTGTATCTGATTGCTGAAGTCTGAAAGAGTAGTAGAATAATCGCCGTGTCTGGGGTGTATCCGTACTGTATTTTGACTTGAAATTGTGAATGAGTAATAGAATGACCGCCGTGTCTGGGGTGTATCCATACTCTATCAGAAAAATTGTTAACAATAGCCTTTTAATATTATCCTGAAAAGGGTAAAATGTTAGCTAAAACACAAAGTTATGTTGCATGATATGTATGATGCAATGAATTGTGTTTCATCAATGTTTATGATATATGAATGTAATGGATGTGCATGTAAGCTGATTAGTTGTCTTGCTGAGGAGAAATAAATCCTTGATAGCCGGAAATAATGAAATCTTAGACTGCTGCCGGAGAAAGTACATTCTTGACCAATGTTGAGGATTCAAAATCTTTGATTGTTGAAGATGAGAAATCCTTGCTGACTGCTTGGGGATTAAAAATCTTTGACGACTTATGGGGATGAGAAATCCTGGGACCAATGCTGGGGATTGAAAATCCTTGGTGACTTATGGGGATTCACAAGGGTTCCGACAACTTCTGCTGGGATGGAGGATCCTTCATGACTTTCCTGGGAACTAAGGAAAATTCTGAAAATATCTACTGGGGAGTTAAAACCTGGGAGGCATCACTTTGTAGCAGAAGGTACCCCATTGCGTGACAAAAGTAGTTTTCTCCATGTCCTCAGGGGCCATTTTGATATGGTTGTATCCCGAGAATCCATCCATGAAGGAAAATACCTTGTGTTGAGCTGTGTTGTCAACCAAGATGTCGATGTGTGGCAATGGAAGATCGTCTTTAGGGCTAGCCCTGTTTAAATCCCGATAGTCCACACACATTCTGACTTTGTCGTCCTTCTTAGGTACGGGCACAATGTTAGCAACCCATTATGGATAGGAAGTAACAGTCAGAAAGCCATTGTTGAATTTCTTCATTACCTTAGCTTTGATCTTCTCAGACATGTCGTGCCTCATTCGGCGGACCTTTTGCTTGATCGGTGGACAATCTTCTCTTGTAGGGAGACGGTGAACCACGATATCTGTATCTAGTCCCGGCATGTCTTCATAAGACCAAGCGAAGATTTCAACATATTCGTTCAATAACTGCACTAAGCGCTCTTTGACACTTGGTTCCAGGTTGGCACCCACTTTTACCTCTTTTTTGTCTTCCTCTGTTCCCAAGTTGATGGTTTCTAGCAACTCTTCATGAGGCAGAATAGCCCTCTCTTCTTGTTGCAAAAGTCTGGCTAACTCTCCCGGCACTTCACAGTCTTCGTCAACTTCGTACTCAGCATGATTGACCAAATCTTCAGAGTTACCGAAAGCTAAAGCAGAATAGTCACCCATGGAATCCGGAGTGGATGGGTACCTGCATTTGTGAGTGTGGGTGTGTGTAAGGGATAGCCATCCTTAAACAAAACAAAATGCAAAAGGAAAGAAAATGAACACAACAGTTTATAGATGAAGACGTCCAATGATTCATTAAAACATGGCATATGATAATGAAGAAAATCAAGCCCTTACAAATGGACCTATATGCCCCGGGCAAGGCATAAGGTGAAAATAGTGTACGAATTGTTTAGTTATTACAGACCAAAATAAGAAATTGTTCAAAGATAAATTTACTGGTTGATGAAGGTGATGGGAATAAAATCCTTTGCTTCCCAGTTGCTTAAACCCCCTTCGACGGTTGGAAAGATCCAATCTGCGAAGTTGTCCTCTTCATCTTCATCTTCTACAACATTAATTCCGTGGTGGGTGATTTTGACGGGTGGTCCTCCAGCCTTGGAGCGACGCATAGCCTTCTGTCCTACAGCGGTAAACCATAATCCAAACTTGTCCGTCTTATGGGGAAAATCAGGCAGCTGCCCCCATACTGTACTCTTTCCTTCTTTGACCACAGCCACTGCGTCCTTGAGAGATGCCATCCTAGATACATGCTTGGTAACGATAGGCACCTCAACCGTTGTCTTCGCAACTGCGACCTCCGGAGAAACTTCCTCAAAATGTTGGAAAGGCGTTTCGATGAATTCGCCATCCAACTCCACATAGCGGAAGGATTGAGGTGACTTATCATGTACTCTTCCTCACCTTGCACCGTTATAATCTTACCCTTAACAGGATATTTCAGCATTTGGTGTAAAGAAGAGGTAACTGCCCCCGCATAATGGATCCACGGTCTTCCCAGCAAACACGAATATGAAGGACGGATGTCCATCACATAAAAGGTGGAGTTGAAAACTTCTGTGCCTACTTTGATAGGAATGTCAACCTCTCCGTGAACCATTCTTTTGGACCCATCAAAGGCCCTAACAACGATGTTACTAGGTTTGAGGGTCAATCCTTCGCAGTCCAAACGGTCCAACGCTTTCTTCGGCAACACATTCAAAGAAGAACCGGTATCAACTAAGACATGGGCGAGGGTGGTTCCCCTGCATTCAACTGAGACATGTAGCGCGTCGTTGTGTTTCCTTCCCTTGGGAGTCAAATTAGCATCGGAAAAACCCAGACCATTATCAGCAGTTAGGCTGACCACGCACTCCTGAAACTGGTCAGTCGAAGTTTCTTGGGGCACGTGTGCCGTCTTTAAAAATCTAATTAAGGCCTTAGCATGGACCTCAGAGAAGAGTAGAAGAGCTAACATGGAGATTTTAGAAGGGGTCTGCCCTAGCTATTCCACGACGTCGTAGTTACTCTTTCTGATTATTTTCAAGATTTCTTCTATTTCTTTCTGGGTGGTTTCAGGGATAACCACAGTACGAGCCTTCGTCCTGACAGGCGCTTCTAGTATCCCCTTACCCTTATCGGTAGTATCAACAGATGGTCTAGCCTCAGGAGTATCCAATTCTTCAATCATCGGGCCTTGCACAGATGTTTTAACAGACACAGAAGCTTTCGAGGGTCCGAAAACTGCTCGAGGGGGAGCAATCTCCGGAGAAAAAATCCGTCCGCTGCGGGTTATCTTGCTTGTTCCCGTAATGTTCCCTATATCAGGGGTCTCCTCTTCAGAATTCTCTTGGACTGATTCAATCTGTTTGATACCATGATAGAAGATTTTTCCTCCGTAGTTCCATGGTATCATTTTGTCAGATTGATACGGGACAGGCCCCGGCATAGTGATTTTTAATGGTACAAACTCAAGATTAGGTGTAATCTTGACAGGCCTTTTGCAAGCCTTGGAAAGATTGTCGGAGATGGTTATTATTGCGATATCGTTGGTTGAAGTAGCAAAAGTAGCAGTAGTAACAGGAGTGAAGGTATCAACATGGGTCTTTTGGAAGAGTATCTCTTGGGTATCAATCAGGCGTTGGATGCCTGACTTCAACATTGGGCAATCAGCTCGTATGTTTAAACAAAAGTAACAGTCCTTTCCATGGCCTAGGAATATCCCGACTCTCATCAAATTCACTTTAATTACTGGTAAGGGAGTCAAAAGGTCAGCAACATTGGTAACATGAAGGTCCTCCATAACGACATGAACATTATGACCGTGCTTGGGAATTGGGGCAGAAATCACATTGGGCTTCTCAGGAGCATCAAACTCTACCTCCTTAGCGTCTATCAGGTCTTGGATTTTGTTCTTAAGCACCCAACAATTATTGGTATCATGCCCAACACTGTCAGAGTGGTAAGCACACTTGGCATTGGAGTGGTAATATGGCGAAGAAGTATTAGGGTTCTTTGGCGCTTCCTTCAAATTGGTAAGATTCAGCTTTAGCAAATGAGGGAGTACTTGAGCTGGCGTCATGTTGATTCGGGTGAACTGCCGTTGTGGCCTTTCTACCCATTGTTGATTAGGTCTTGACTGATTGCCGCGAGGTTGATCATTTGAAGAGTTTTGAATCATCACAACCCCTACAGTTGGCCGGTGCTCGGTTCTTCCCTGACTTTTCTGAGAGTAAACAGCAGAGGCTTCCTTCTTAGTTGGGAAGGTTTTCTTAACAGCAGTGGATGCGGAGGTATCTTTCTGAATCTTACCATTTTTAATACCGGCCTCGACCCTTTCGCCGGTCAGAATTAGTTCAGTAAATCCCGCGGAGGAACTCCCAATTAAATGATTGAAGAAAGGGCCAGACAGGGTCCCCAGAAACATGTCAACTAGCTCTCTATCCGACAATGGTGGCTGCACCCTTCCAGCCAGATCACGCCACTTCTGGGCATACTATTTAAACCCTTCATTAGAAGCCATACCCATACTCTATAGTTAAGTACGAGTGGGCTCCAAATCAGTGTTGTATTGGTATTGACGGTAGAAAGCAACAACTAAGTCTTCCCAATTGTGAACCTTTGATCTCTCGAGTTAATAGAACCAGTCCAATTGTGTGCCTGACAAACTGTCTTGAAAAAAGTGTACCCAGAGGTCTTTATCAGATGAGTGAGGTTGGATCTTTCTGACATAGGATCTCAGATGCATCTTTGGGCAGGACAGGCCGTCATACTTAGCAAATGTTGGTACTTTGAACTTGGGAGGGATGACGATCCCAGCAACCAGCCCTAGTTCTTCGAAATATAAACCAGGTACCCTTTGCAACTCCATGGCTGTCAATCAATCCTCAAGATTTTTATATTTATCATCCGCCGGGGGATATTGATGTTCGGAGTAGTCTTCATTCTCTTCCTCTTCTTCCTCTTCAACTTCAGATTCAGAAGGTCCCGCAACTCCTTTTCCTTTACCAACCCCTTCATCAGACGTTGAGGGGAACTCGAGAACTTTTCTAGCATTGCTTTCAAACCTTCTTCCAAAGGTGGCTACTCCGGGCCTTTTCTTCTTTTTCTCTTTATTTTTCTCCAACAGAGCTTTAAGGTCCTCTTGACCCTTTGTTAAGGTCATGAGGAGTTGCTGGAATTGAGAATTTTGTGCTTGCAGATCCTTAACCATCTGCTCCAAATCAATCTTGCTGAAATAAATAGCAGAAAGATAAGAAAACCTGGTGTGAAGACCTGTTTATGCATATGATGAATGATATGTTATTCATGTAATGCATTCAAGGATTCAGAAAATTCAAATTTGTTGCAAACAAAAAGAACACACGTCATATTAAGAAGAAATTTGTTAGTACATAAGTGCCCCATGGGCAAAATATTACAAAATTCTTAATGTAAAAAGACATTGCACATCCTCTTTGGTGCGATGTAAGTGTTGAGAGTTTCCTCCTCATGAATTCGGCGGGTAAGCTCCAAAACCTTCTTCTCACTGGCATAGAAGTTGGCTTCAAAAGTATTTCGTTCTTCCTTGAGTTGGATCCAACTCTTTTGTAATTCTTCCCATGATGTTGGCATGTCAGGATGTAGGAGGGTGTATGGAACCTCTCCTTCCATCACAGGCTCTTTGATCAAGGGGAGAATGTGAGGGTATGGCATCATAAGATTCTGGGTGTGGGTTCGTACCCACTTGAGATAAGGCTCGAGGGGGATGGAATTCTTGTGCCCCAGTGTCTTACTATACACTTTGTTGGGCATCCTCCAAGCTCTGATGAACCTTTGTCGAAGTCCTCGCGCATCATTGTCGAAGTTAAAAACTAGGTCAGGAATCAGCATGTCATGAGGACCGTCCCTCCGAGCATATCCAAACTGTCTTAGAGCTAAACAGGGGTTATAGGTAATGCCTCCCCTAATTCCAAGTAGTGGGACATTAGGGAATTCCCCACAACGGTCAATGATGATGACAATTTCTCTGGACCGAGAACACCAATGAACATCAGAATGTGTGAGGGTCATCAATCGTTGTGACCACCTTAAACCCTGCTCATTCTTCAAAACTGATTATGGAAGGTGAGAAATAAACCACCTTGCTAGGAGAGGAGTACAGCACATGAGAACACCTCTTTTCCTCATTGTTCGTGTGTGAAATGAGTGTAGGATGTCCCCAAGAAATGTAGGTACATGATTCCGGGATATGAAAATCTTGACAGCATTCACATCTATAAGCTGATCAGGGTTTGGGAACAAAACCAACCCATAGATGAGGAGTGCCACAATCTCTTCAAAGGCTTGTAAATCTAGAGAATTCCAGCAGTCTTGTGCCTTCTCAAACAGAAACTTTGCCAAGAATTCCTTGACACCACTTATGGTTTCCCAATGTCCTTTGATGTCAGATGGTTTCAAGTGTAATGCTTGAGCAACATCTTCAGGCTTTGGTTCTTTTTCCGTACCGTTGTAGGGTAGTTGATGAAGAATAGGAATTCTCAGGAGTTGAGAAAATTCCTCCAAAGTGGGTACTAGTTGGTAATCAGGGAATGTGAAACAGTGGTGTAGGGGGTCAAAGAACTGGAAGAGAACTTTCACCATGTCTTCTTCAATGTTGGAGTTGACCAAGTTGAGAAGTCTACTATGTCTTTCATTGAAGAGAGAATTCTCTGGAATCCTAGAAGTAAGCTCCTTGAGTTGAGGAGGGATTCTCACAAGGTTGACTTGAATTGTTTTCCTGCAAAGAGATTCCATGACCTACAAAACAAGAACAAAGATGAAGATCCAAACCCTTGAAATGGTTAGTGGATGCATATGATGCTTTATGATGTTCATGATGTATGCACAAGCACATGTACAAGTAAGTCACAGAAAACCCTAGTTTCAGGCTTGCATGAGGTTTCATAGGTAAATACCCTCTTAAGTTTAGTTGGCTCAAACCTGTCCTATAAATAGTAACCGGGTTCTAAGGAGCTCAATATCACCGGATTATTTTCTGTGTTCATTGTTTTGGTTTAGCCATTTAACTAGCGACCAGAATATTCCAAGAAAATAACCCTCAATGAGTGTAGTATCGAGTATCTACCAACTTCGGACTGTACCAAATCCGGTCATCTCACAACCCCTAAAAAAATGCCAAGATGGTCAAGTAAGGTTCTAAGAGTTCATTAGTGCTTCATGACATCACTCAGCGGCCCCGTATTCTCTTTGATTGACTCAAAGGCTACCGGTACTCACAAATATGTCGCACTAATATAGCTATTGCTTCAACCGTGTCGGTATACCCCGCATAGTTTCCACAATGTATTGCTATTTACCTATGAATGTTTCCCAAATCCGGGTGGAGGATTTCAAACCCAAACAAGAGAACCAAATGTAAAGCAATCAAAGCAAACAATATAATCATGCAAAGGGTGATCTAAGACCTAAGGTTACTCCACTTTTAAAGCATCCCCAACAGAGTCTCCAGTTCTGTGATACGGTGGGAGAACTGACTTGGGATTTTGCGTTTGTGTTCGCAAATGTTTCAGTTTAGCAAGAGTCGCCACCGACTTTTTATTTTATCCTAAGGAAAGGTCAAAAGCACATGAAAGACCTTTGAGATGTTTTCTTGGGTACGGGGAGTAGATTATAGAAAGGGAAGGTATTAACACCCTTTATATCCATGGTTATCCATGGGCTCTTAGTTACTTGTTTAGATCACTTGCTTTGCTTATCAATTGTTTGTAATGGTGCTCTTCAATTGTTTGAAATGGTGCTTTGTGTGTGGTTTTGAAAGATATTTTGAAAAGAGGCCATCGTTGTGGCGACCTTTGTAATGATTCTTGTTTGAATGTATACAAAGGTGTTTTTGTCTTTTGAAAAGTTTTTAATGTTTGAAAGTAGGGTTTTGAATTTGTATGGTGAAGTGTGTTTTGAAAATAGCAAGGATGTTTTAGCAAGCTTTTGATCAAGTAACTAAGAGTTATCTACCCTATTTTACTCAAAGATCTTTCTTATGTTTTTAACCCTTTTAACAGTGTTGCTTCACCATTGTATTTGGTGAACAACCTTGTGTTAGGATGTTAAACGGGACAGGCGCGAGTCATCGTATAGACCATGATAGCAATTGTGTCAAGTATTCTTGGAAATTTTCTTGAGGGACTTGATAATTTTGTTTAGGCAACTCATATAGCGTCATCGAGGGACTATGATCTTTTGTTTTGATTTTATTTTGCCAAAGTACTTAACATGCATACCATGGCCCAATTTTGAAGGCAACAAGTGGATTGTAACCCTAGGGGTGCAAGTGTGCATTGTGTTTGTTTTTTCATGCATTTTTGTCTTTGATTAGGTCAAACTATTTGTTGGTTTTGATTTTGCATACAAATCCTAATTCTCTAATCATGGCATAATTGAAAGCATTTAAGTGCGTAAAATAAATCTAAGCTATTACAACTTTGATATAGGGAGGGGGTACAATTTTGAATAGGGGGTTATTTGACAAGAAATATAAAACCCTAATTACTATTACATCCAAATTGAATATCAAATGCAATCAAAATTTAAGAATACAATATTTAAACAAAATGAACAAATATTTAAATAAAAATGTATTATGCAAAAAAAGTTTTTTATTTGTTCATGTATGCAAAAAGTATTTTTAATGTAAAAGGTATAATGAAATAAATAAAAGATTAATTTTTATTTGTTTTTTAGGGCAAAAATCCTAATTTCTTAAGAAAATAAATATAATGTATTATTTATGTACAAAAATATATTAACATGTATAAAAATGAAATATATCAAAAAAAAGGTTTTTTAGTATAAATAATAAGAAAAATAAAATAAAATATTTTTGTGTTTTATTTCTAAGTTTTTAATAAAACAAAAGTATATATATATATATATATATATATATATATATATATATATATATATATATATATATATATATATATATATATATATATATATATATATATATATATATATATATATATATATATATATATATATATATATATATTAAATATGTTAAGTGTGTAAAAAATAAAATAAATTATTTATAAAAATGTATATATTTCAAGAAAATATTTTCAAATGTGAATAAAAATAATAAATGAAAATAAAAGTATTTTTTACATTATTTTTAAGTTTAAACAAAATAATATAAAATATTTAAACATTTTAATGTTAGAAATAATTAAAATAAATACCAAATAAATATAAAAATTTATGAAAATATTTTTTAGGCATTTTTTATGTTTGGAAATAAAATAATAAAGTCAGAAATGAAATTAAAATGCAAAAATAATAAATATAGAAAGAAATGGGCCAGGGGGTGTGATACTGAAAATGCAAGTGTTAGAAGCAAAAACAAGCCAGCCCAGCCCATCAACTTCATCTTCTTCCTCCAGATTTTGAAAAAACGCGCGCTTGCTACACAAACTCGTATCTCCTGTATTTGTGATCTTTTGACAAAACTCAAAATATGAAACTTGTAGAGCATCAAACCACAATTCTAACCATATAAAAAACTTAATCTAACTCTCAAAGACCAGAGAGAATTTCTCTGGCCCTAATTTCTAACCTAGTTTTTTCAGAAAGTTCATGGATGAAATTCTCCTAGCACGGTTAATATAAATGAAAACTAAGCACATGCATGGTTTCAGGGCAATGAATACAACATCTTTCATTCACAAACCTAAGTCTAAATGTTCCTAAATAGAGAGATAGAAGTTCATGAAATACCTGTTTCAGTTGAGTTCGAGCTGGACAATGCAACAACTTTCAATGGGGCCTGAGGTTCTTTTGAGCTTGCTTAATGTTCCCTGAACCTTTCCCAATGCTTAGTTTGTTTTGAAGTGGCCTGAATCGTGCTACAGAACTCAACCTGCAAAGCTTCCAAACAAAAATGGTGATGTGTGTTAATGGAGTTACAGTAGCTTGTGAATGGTCTGGACAACTTAGGTATATTGTTTAGAATGTGTTTGAAGTGATATTGGACAAAACGCACGAGGGGATTTGATTGTGGCTTGTGATTTGCAGAACTGGCCCTGTTTTGCAAGAAAATATGGTTTTTGAGTATGAGGAGGTTTGAGAGGTCAAGGGATCATGCTTCTGGCTTGCAAGGATGTGCAAAACTTGTTTGAAAACTTTGCTTCAGCTCAATATATCAGATGTGCTAGTTATGGACTTTTGGCCATTTGACTTGTTTTGAAAACAAAGTTTGAAGTGAAATGAGATAGGCCTGTACAGGCTATCTCCAAGCATGCACCAACTTCTTGTACCTTTGCCTAAGTTTGTAGAACTTGTTTGCTGCAAAGGAAGAAGTTCAAAGCTCGAGAAAAACAACTTTGCAAAAGTTATGCTTTATGAAAATGGAAGTGTAATCTTTATGCCCAAAATGGAATTATTCAATGTATAATGCTCCCTTGATCAGGACAATGCCTCTAACCAATGTATTTGCATTCAATTTTTGAGTGTTGAAGGGTTTAGAGACCTGTAATTATGTACTAAGCTAGTTTGGTCAGATTTGCAACTTGGTATGAACATGTATTGGCCATGGTTACAAAGTGAGTTTTTGCCAACAATAAAGCATTGGATTCTCCCTAACCACAAAGGTGTTTGAGAAGTTCTTGGACAATTTGGAAATCTTGCAACATGTACTATAATCCATCTTTGAAATGCAACTTAATACTCCAAGTGGAACTATGTGAAAAATGGCCAAGAAGATGGGTCAAAATCCTGCCTAAACTAGGGCAAAATTTCTCTAAGTTAAAAGTTTTAGGTACCCTTGTTCCAAAAATCATAACTTGAGATCCAAGCTTCTTTTGAGAAAACTTTGGGAATAAAAGTTGTAGACTTTTTTATGTACTACAACTTTCATGTTGTAATTTTTGATTGAATCCCTTTGCATCTTGGTGAAAATGTGGGGCAAAGTTAGGAAAAATTAAGAAAATTTCATAACTTGGAAAATTTCTAAGTTATGAAAATTTTCAATTTCAAACCCTAATTTGCAATTTTGGGTTTCTTGATGAACAAGTTTCATAATTTGACATGTCTTGATGAAAAATGACCCTTGGCACTTGATTTTGACTAAAAGTCAAAGTTTGACTTTTTAGTGTACAGTCAAATTTTGATCAGTTGACTGAAAAATTCATTTGTCAATCCTATGCATTTGAGATCTTTTGAACTTGTTGAATGGGTAAAGATAATGTCATTGAGTCCTTGAGTCCATGGTTGATCTTGATTTGCCATTGGTTAGGTCAAACAGTAAAAAATTGCCTTTGTGCAGTCAAAACCCTAGAAATGACCATTTTGCCCTTTTGGTGATCTGATCAAATTTCTTGTGGAATTGTGATCCAAACTTGATCAAATGGTTCATATGAGTTCATAATGTTGATGTGGGTAAAAATTCACGAGGTTTGACTGTAAATTGGCCACCGTTGACTTTTTCCCCAATACAGTTGATTTCTAGGTCAACTGTCCAATTGACTGGGCAAAAATTTGATTCAAGGCCTGAAACTTGGTATGGACAAACTTGTGAGTCCAACATGAAGTATGAAAGTCACTTTGGGCATTGTAGGTCAAAACATCCCTGTGCAAACTCAAACCCTAATTTAGGTCAACAGTGCAAGGAGGTGTCTTGAGCAGAGCAAACCCTAACTTGGTCTTGAGTCCCAAGAGTCTTGTGATGAGAAATGTTGGTAAAATGAGAGGGCAAATTCTGGGGTACAACACTTACATTCTAAAAATCACTACCGTGCATGGAGAAAAGCATTAAATGGAGACACCGAACAACGTAAAGCTCCACCTGCATTGTCAGGTGACCAAATTTTTGAAAAGGTGAAATATGTGTGTACTCAGTTTGGCAAACCTTTTGCGCATACGGTTGTCAAAGGTGGGTGGAAGAAGAGATCGATTTTTTTTAATTGCCATATTAGAAGTCTTTGTATGTGAGACATTTTCTCGATGTTATGCATATTGAAAAATGTATTTGAAAGTGTTATTGGTACGTTACTCAATATGAAAGGAAAGTCTAAGGATGGCCTTAAAGCAAGGGAGGACATGTTAAAGATGGGAATACGAACTGAACTAGGAACCGTGAAGAAAGGAAGCCAAACATATCTACCACCTGCTAATTTTACTCTATCTAGAAAGGAGAAAAAGATATTGTGTAAGTTTCTAAGTGAAGTTAAAGTTCCAGAAGGATACTCTTCAGATATTAGAAGACTTGTGTCTATGAAAGACCTCAAGTTAAAGAGTTTAAAGACACACGATTGCCATGTTATAATGGAGCATTTTCTACCAATAGGTATACGTTCTATTTTTCCAGATAAAGTAAGGAGTGTGATAACTAAGTTGTATTTTTTCTTTAGGTCAATTTGTAGTAAGGTGATTGATCCTGAGATCTTACCAACATTGCAAAAAGAAATTGTTATTACTTTGTGTAAGCTTGAAATGTATTTTCCTCCATCATTTTTTGACATAATGGTACATCTAGTTGTTCATCTTGTGAAAGAGACACAATATTGCGGCCCAGCTTATATGAGATGGTTGTACCCTGCTGAACGTTATATTAAAGTATTAAAAAGGTATGTGAAAAACCGAAGTCGCCCAGAGGGTTGTATTGTTGAGCGATACATTGTTGAAGAAGCGGTTGAGTTTTATACTAAATATTTGTCCAAAGTTAAATCCATTGGACTCCCTAAAATTCATATCTTTGAAAAAAAGGCAGGTAAAAGATTAATTGGAAATAAAATTGTGACAGTATCAAAAGATGAACGAGATCAATGCATTTGTATGTTCTGCATAATGACAGTGAGGTTGAGCCATATGTTGAAATGCACAAGGATATACTCCGAGGGTTAAATCAGAATAGAAATGAAAATTGGATAGTACGGGAGCACAATCAAAGTTTTATACCATGGTTTAAGGATCATATTTTTTTAAAGCTTCATTCAGATCCCGCTTCAATAAAATAAAGGTTGAGATGTTTGGCATATGGTCCAAGTTTGCATATGTTTTCCTATAGCGCATACGCAATTAATGGATACACATTTTATACCAAAAACAAGATGATAAAAGTACTATGCAAAATAGTGGTTTCGTCGTGCTTGTTGAAGAAATGCACAATTCTAGTATGAAGGACTTAAACCCCAAATATGCAAATCTGTCATATTTTGGAGTTATCGAGCATATTTGGGTGTTTTATTACGAGAAGTTTCAGATTCCTATATTTGGTTGCAAGTGGGTAAGTAGTGGTGGCATACGAATGGATATGTCAGGATTTTTGCAAGTGGATCTTCATAGAGAGGGATACAAAGAAGAGCCTTTTATTCTATCCTCTCAAGCTAAACAAGTGTTCTATGTCACTGACCCGGCGAGTACAAAATGGTCTATAGTGCTTTTTTCTAACAAAGTGGTTGATGATAACGGTGTAGACCAAGGTGGTATTGATGATGAGAATGAGTCATGTATTAGACGAAATGAGTCGTATATTATAAATGATCAAAATGATATTATAGCGGATGAATCATATATCAGAAATAATCATAATGAGGGAATTTGGATAAATCCATCCATCCGCATTGTTAAGAAGCAAGTAATTCATGTTCCAACCAAGAAAAGAAAGAGATGTTAGTGAAAAAGGTAGGATATTAAAATTTTTATGTTTATGTTTGTGTTTACATTTAAGTTTATGTTTATGTTAATTTTTTGCATTGTCATTTTATATATATTTTTTGACTCGCTCCTGACTTGCTTTTATATTGGGTTTATGTTTATGTTTATTACAGGTTAGATGGCTACTAACGACGATCACCCACGTGATGATTTTGTGCATGATGGAGATAAGGCCGTTAGTAAAACGGAAATGAAATATAGAAGAGGAATAACAATAATGAAGAGAATAATACGGGATAGAGACCAAGGCATAAAGTATGAAGTGAATTGGAGTCAAGAAGGACAACTCGTTGAGCCTAACGGTTCAACGTTGACAAGTTATCTCGGTTCCGTGGTAAGAAGAGAAATTCCAATCACATGTGAAGATTGGAGAGAAAGAGTGTTGGACGACGCTAAAGATAAAATATGGAGTGAGATACAGGTACCATATGTGATGTTAATTGTTTTTAATGATGCACTTTATTTATGATTTTCGGTTACTTATACTAACGCACTTTGTTTATGATTTTTGTAGAGGTCGTTCATCATTGAGGATACAAGGAGAGATTATATTCTTAAATTGGCCGGGAAACTACATAGAGGGTTTAGAGCTTTCTTATCAAACAAGTTTCTAAGGGATGCAGATAAAATTTTTGTTGATGCAGAGCTTCCAAGGAAATATGCTGATTTGATTACAGCTGAAGTATGGGAAACTTTTAAATAGAAAAGAAGTACCCAAAAATTTGAGAGCTTAAGTGTCGTAAATCAACAACGAGCATCAAGTCCAGCATATCCATACAGAAAGGGATGTATGGGATATGCACGATTACAACAATCTATTGTAAGTATCTATAAATTGCAAAGTATCTATAATATATACACGCTTATATTTAATCATGTTTTTTAGCTTAATATGTAGCTGAAAAAAGAGAATAGTTCTGAAACATCTCTTCTGAAACACATTTTATGGGAGGAAGCACGTGTGTGTAAGGATTGAGTTGTTGAAGAAAAAGTTCAACAAATTTTCGAGAGATGTGTAAGTATAACATTATTTATTTAATTACATCATACTTTTATTTATTTAATTACATCATTCTTTTATTAACATATCATTCTTTAATTACAATATTTATATGAATTTCAGGAGAGTCTTTCCCAGTCTATACCTCCAGACGAAGATACTGATTGCAGGAGAATACTCTCACGAGAATTAGATATTCGTGAGTATTCTGGTCGGGTGAGGGGTAAGGGATTTGGGATCACTCCGACATCCTTGAAAAAAAAATAAAGACAAAATCTCCAAGCAATAAAGAACTGCATGAGAAGTTGGAAAAGTTACAACAAGAAGTCTATGAGCTGAGAAAGGAAAAGGAAATCGATCAAGCTACAGGCTTTAAAGATACTAGTGACAAAGCTAGTACCAATGGTAACTTTGGACAAAATATTCCCGAGGTAATTATATACCATCTTTATAAATTATAAAACCATGTTTATTAACTATATAACCATGTTTATTAATTATATAACCATATTTATTAAATTATAGGGCATTTCCCGGTGTCAAATCTATTTGTCGACACCGACTTATCGGATGGTTGGCAAGGGAAAAGTGTATAATATCTCGGGATAAATGCTTCACCATAGACCGCTCCCAGAGGGATTTTTGAAATTATCGGTCGACGTCATTTTAGAGAGGGGTGCATTGTTATCACTACCTGATGATGTGGCGGATGCAACATTGGTGGCAGATGCAATAGGATCATTTGTTGCATGGCCATCAAGCCTCGTTTGCATAGATAATGAGGTATGCTTAAAATCGTTTACTATTCAATTTTTTTATGGCAATTATACTTACATTTTATTTACATGGTAATGTTAGACTCCCACAAAATCCATTCCAAAAGATAAGGGGATTAGGCGGGATACCGAGTCAATTGCATCATTTGAAGTAACACAATTATATGACATTTATGCTATGAGAAATGCTAATTTGTGATTTTATACTTCCCCTAACTAATTATATGATAACTAGATTCATGCTAAAGAGACTGCACAACTCAGTAGGGGTAAGGCGCCTGAAATTAGCAACATTTCCACACAAAAAAGAATGTTGCTAAGAAGACTGGGGCACACAAAAAACTATTGCTCAGTTCAGGTCGTGCCTTCAGACATATTTAGGAATTACAAATATTCAGGATGGTGGTACCCGCCTTATACCTATGAGTGCAGATATCTTTGGTTTTGAATATCTTGAAGCAATTGGTAGAGAGGATATGGAGTAAGATTTTAGGCATTTGGAATTAGGCCTCGGTGTTATCAGTATATACATCAGGTATACTCCGATCAACTTTGTTTAATTAAATGAACAATTTAATCCCTCATTTCAATGAACATAGTATAATGTTAATCATATTTTAATTTAAGGTATATGTATGACAACATTGTGCGCCCGCGTGGATTAGAAGCAAGATTTGGCTTCTTAGCTCCTAACAATGTCAATTCTGGGTTGATTGTAACGAGACCAGATAATGTCATATCATATGTACTAGGTTTATTCGTGGCCAGTAAAGATACTGAGAAGTTGTTCTTTTTGCCATATAATACTGGCAACAGGTTAGATTTTCATCCTAACTTGATCTATTATAATTTTCCGTTTTTGGCTATTGTTTAATCTTTGTTTAATCTTACAGTGGACACTGGTTATTGGTTGCGATTAATCCTATGAGAGAAACTGTGTATTATCTAGACTCGTTATACAATGATTGGTCAACATATCCAGATTTGAAACAGATGATTGACACGTAAGTGTTTCACTCCCAAAGAGATATTCAAGTTTATGTTTATGTTTATGTTTATGTTTATGTTTATGTTTATGGTCAACATATCTGGATTTGTGTTTATGTTTATGATTCTATGTGAGATTATTCTAAACAGTCGTTTATATTTTATTATAGCATTTTACTTGCTTTTCGCTCCCAACGAGATATTCAAGTACCAAAAAGTAGAGCCAACAACGTTACATGGATCAGAGTGGAGGTATATTTTCACAAAGAGATATTTAGTTTTGCTTACTTTAGTGATGATACTTGATAAAACAATTTAAGGGGTATATCTTGATATATATTCGTATTTTCTTTCCATGTGTAGTGTCCTCGTCAGCGTAACGGTATAGATTATGGCTATTTTATGTTGAGTTTTATAAAAGAAACTATTCTTTTGGATCGATTAGAGATTCCATCCACTGTATGGATTTCTAACTTAGGAATTACATAATATTTTCATATTTTGTGTTTCTCATAAAATGACATATTGTTTTAACTAAATCACATGCTATGTTATATTATTATATATGTAGTACTTTGAGGAATTCAATTGTGCACATTACTCAAAAGATCAATTGGATGAACTTATGGAGGAATGGTGTCAATTCATTATCGGGTTGAGAATTTTATAAGCTAAGGTATATTGTCTTATTTCCTTTGATGAGAACTTTCGAGTTTTGAGTATAAATTAAATTCGAATTAATAAAGTGCAACGTTAATACTATCATGTTATGAATTTCGATCATTTGGTTTTTTTCCAAGTTTATAGGTACATGTGTAGAAGGTAGAGCTAAGATATTCATGTTGTTGTTGTTTCATGAGAATTCTCGAAGATAGAAAGATGTATAGATGTAAATTCAATTTTGAATATTTTAGGCATTTGAACTTGTAGAATTTTAACTTGTATCATAAATTTTGTAATTGTTGTTGTCTATATCATCAATTTATATATATGTGCAATTTTTATATATGTATATTTTATTAGAATGAAGCTACCGAATATGGAGCATAAAAGATAATTCTGAAAACCTGGATCAAAATATTGGAATGAAGCTACCAAATATGATAAAAATTCTGATTAAAATAGATAATTTATTAAAAAAATTGTAAACAATAGACAGCGCTTTAGGAGAAAAGCGCTGTAAAAACTTTAAAAAAAAGTGCTGCCTAAAGTCTGAAAACGCTGTCTAAAGTGGGGGAATAGACAGCGCTTTCAAAGGAAAGCGTTGTCTAAAGCCTATCTGGAAAAATTACAAAGCGCTGCTAAAGGGGTATATAAAAAAGCGTTGCCTATTCTAAAAGCGCTGCCTAAAGTGGATATAAGGCAGCACTTTCATGTTGAAAAAAAGCATTGTCTTTTCTTTTAGCAGCACTGCTTTAGGCAGCGCTTTAAAGCGTTGTTAAAGGCCAAAAAAAGCGATGTCTTTTCCCTTTTTTGTAGTAGTTTTTTTATGTTTTAGGGTCCTTTTTACATCCTTATTCGAATGTGGGAGTTTGTCTATTATGGAAGACACAATAATAGTTTCGTCCATGTGCATTTTGTGTTGTTTGTAATTATTAAGAATACGTTCAATTTCATGCAATTATCCATAATAGATCTATTATCTACCATTTTATAATTATTGTAATGAGAAACAAGAAATTTCTTACTTGAAGCATCTTCTTGCATGTATCTTGACTCTAGTTTATCTCACAGATCTTTCACGGATTGACTACTTTGATAAATATTGAACAAGGAGTCTGACATACCATAGAGAATATAACTGTTTACCCTGTAATTTGGTAAAGAACCGCTGATCTTCTAATCTCTAAAAAAAGATTCAGTTACTTGCGAGATCGATCAGATTGATCTCAGGACTATTGTGTTCTAGTTTTTAGGAAAAAGTTTTTGATGATAACATCTTTAAACAAAGAGAATCACTTTGATATCAAATAAAGTGTTCTTGTAAAAACAATAAAATAGAAAACTATTCTAGACTGTAAATCGTAAAGAATACAAATGACATGAAGAAATTTCATTAAATGTAAATAACTTTCGAATGTAAATATGGTGCATCATACGTACATGTCTCACTAACTCATTTCTCTAATACTGGTACTTTGAGTATTTGAGTATATTGTACAAAGATGTGAACACCTTGAATCCTAATATCTAAGACTCCTAATTATACTAATTCGACCCTAACGGTCTTTCTATGAGATTACGCCATGTTCAACACCTTTTATATGCAGATATTCTAACATTTCCACGCGTCTTTCTGGAGAAATGCATTAGTTTGAAATTTAAACTTCCCGCTCGAAGCTTTTTTGAATTCAACCAACGTGACTGTCAAAGTATTTCACATATCTTGAAATATTATTTTCACTTTAAGTTTCCCTTCAACATGTGGAATCATAAAAATGAGCTTTATAAAATAACCTTATAAGGTCAAATTACATGTTATTTTTAAAACATGATCTTCTCAAATCAACTTTCATATTTTTATCAAATGTCGAAATCTTTAACTAACAAATTGCTCCCAATAAATGTCCATTTCATATCAATGCAGAAATGGCCATTTTTTGTAATCACCATATTTCGAATAGCAACCTTTCATTTCCTTCATTTCATGACGTCATAGTTAATCATGACTGCCTTTTTCCAAAACGTCTTATCAAGGCAAGCGTGCGACAGTTTCACCATCATTATATACCAACTTCCAAGGACATGAATAGTGATCTTTCACTTTCTTCCGTCAGATGTTGACACGTGCCCCACTAACTTCCTGAGGTGTAACCTCCCACGTCTCTAATTACCATTATAAAAAAATTACCTTTTTTATTATTCCTCTTTCTACTTTTGCAAACTTAGAAATCTTCACACTCTCTCTGATTTTCACTCTTATTTCCTTCTTGAAAAATTCATTAGTTCTTCAAATCAACAACAATGTCTTTCAGTAAACAAGATTCAAAACATGCTGATAAATCTAGAATCTCTAAAGGTTCATCTTCTCAAAACGTACCAACAAGCAAAATCATCACTTCTGGGAATCAAGAATTTATCACACCTCCCAAACTCACTAGGGAACAGAGAGCCATTTATGCTTCTCAAGTACTAATTCCTTCTTTGTTTTCTGGTAAAACCTTAGGTTTCTTAGGGCCTTTAATCGCTATAGGAGATTTAGAAAAATATGTGTAATTTTTTCCAACTTATCATGTTACTAAACCTTTAGCAAATAAAATTGTGGCTTCTGAAGAGAACATCGAGGATTCCACCAAGAAACCTAAAAAGTCTTCTAAGAAAACGTCTGAAAGTAGTTCTTTAAACCCTAAGATAAAGAGATAAGCTTTCCAATTGGATTATATAACTGAGAGAATTAGACCTTTTAGATTATGTCCAAACTTAGATAAATATTACTTAGCTTGGCTTACTAAGGTTGAAAAGAAGAAAACTCAATCTTGGAAAGAATTGGGAATTTTTGACCTCAGCCATTTCTATTAGCTTCCTTGTATTTCTGGGATAGTACCTATAACATCTTTAACCTCCCTCGTGGGATGATATCTCCCACATTCTTTGATATAACTGCCATTACTGGACTTCCTCATACTGGAGAGGCTTTTGATCCCTATTTGGAGTCGGAAAACACCATTGACTTTAATGTTAAAAATGCCTCTTGTAGTACTTACATAGATCTATATCATGTGGACGGTGAAGAGGTTTCTGATGTTGACCATATAACTTTCTTAGCTCTGTGGTTATCTAAATTCATTTTTTGTTGCAAATCTCTGCAAGTGGCTAAGAGATTTCTAACCTTGGCGAACCAGTTACATTCTAGTCGAAAGGTATGCTTAAATGAGTTTCTTTTATCCAGTTTGTATGAAAGTTTAGGGGCCGATGATGCCAAACTAAAAGATTATGAAGTAGGTACCAACTTACTTCTATCTGGACCTTACTGGCTAATTCAATTGTGGCTAAATGCCACTTTTGAACCCTCTCTCCAAACTGCTGGAAATATTGATGAAGAGGACCCCAAAATAGCAGGTCGAAGAATTGAAGGAATTAGACTCTTACAACTAACTCCCAGTGATGATGCTAAGACCCTTCAAGCTTTCCTCACTAAATATATGTTGATGTTTTTGAAACGTCACAATTTCACTCCCACTATGGCTCCTTTTGCCAGTAGAACTCATGGTCCCTCCTGGTTTACCTTGTCAATTGAAGATATTATAAAGAATTCAGACACTGGCATTGAAAACATTTGGCGCACATTCCTTCTTCCTAGACTTCTAGTCTCTAGGATCTTACCAATGAAGAGCCATGTTTGCTTATTAGCTTATCAACCCAACTTTGTCTCTTGACAATTTGGATTGTGTCAACTTATCCCTGAGCCTCTTTTCAATCGAAAACGTGAGATCTGTGTTGCAGGTGTAGATTACTTTGTTCAAGATATCCAGAAACACCAAGAGTACCATGCTAATTTTGCTGAATTTGGTCTCATTCCTTATCATCCTTATTTCTACATGACCAAAGGCTTATATACCTGGTGGACTGACTTTTATTCGAACAAAATGTTCGACACTGCTCAAATAAATGAAAATTTAACAAAAGCTTTTTTCCTTGTGCAGGAAAACGTCCCCAAAGGTAAACTAACTCATACTCAGGAAATTCAGGCTTTCCAGAAATTCTTTGAAACTGTCTATGATCCAACCAATCTTAGTCGAACCGTTTTCCAAGCAGCATCTACTTTAAAAGAAAATTTTACAAAGAAACTTCCGCATTTAAAGATTCCCTCTTCTATAAAACCCGAACATAGATATGATTTGGCCTTTGAGCTGCAACCACCAAAATTTCCAAAATTGCCTAGTGCTGATTTCGCCTTAGCGTTATTTCCACCCTATCCAGATTGGTTTACTTGTGGCAATATTTTCAATGAGTTAAAAAATAACTTCCAAAAACCTGCTAAGAGGGTGGTTTCGACTAAGTTCACTCTGGACAATTTCAAAGGTTTCCTTCATTATGACTTATCAGCAGTCTCTATTGTGTCTCCGACACATGAAGGTGTAGAACCAAATGATTCCTTGGTCCTTTTAATTATTTTTGTTGGAAATTTCCAGTTTTGAGCATTTGACTAAACTTGATAGTGTTTTCTAGCTGTTGAAAGGAAAACTACAAAGAAGGAAAAACCTGCAACGAAAGCGGATTTGGCTACTGCCTCAAAAGCATGAACTTCTTCTAGCCAAGGACTCTCTTCTACAAAGGGTGCTTCCCCAAAAAAAGTAGCGAAGAATGTAAAGGTACCATTTCTAAAAATCCTTCTTACTTTTTGCATTCTCTGACCATGACTTTCCTTGCAATCTTCTCTTTTTAGGGTAGTGGCTTACCCCCTAGAACACCAAAGAAAAGAAAAGCTTCTGACGAAGAAACAATCATTATTCCTGATGATGATGATGACGTCCCCCTTCACTCCTTTCAAGGCCAAGAAGAAACATAAGAAAGCCACAACTTTGAAGGGTGTTCCATATCAAACCACCAATCAAAAAGATGTGGAAATAAAAATCCTTCCTCCTCCTCAACGTGAAGTTCAACCTGTATCCTCTGAGGTTGTAATTTTGGAGCATATTGGCAACAATGCTTCTAACCCTGATGATCAAAAGGTACATCTTTATTCCAATATTTTACTTCTTGCTCCAATATCTTTTGACCTAACAACTTTTTTATCTGCAGGATAAATCCACTACTCCTCCCATTTCTCCTATCAACCAAGATGCTCCTCTGAGTAGAGACTCCTTCTCCTCCTCCCACATCCAGTGGTGTAGTCCAAAATAAAGGGTCTTCGACTATGGTTCCCCAATCTAAAGCAGGTGACATCCAAGTCGAACAGGAGACTTCCTCTCCTAATGAAGATCACTTTCCAGTGTTTGGCAAGTAAATATTGGAGGAAAATGAAGATTCTGAAAGCATCCCTAGAGATTCTTCTCTAAAAAGGGCTCAATTTCCTATGGATTATGCCTAGGACGAAGAGCAATATTCAGATGGGGTTGAGACATATTTTCGAGAAGATGAGGACATGGAGGAGGTTGAACCACAACCTGAAGATACTCATTCGACACATCCTGATACTACTGACGAACCAAGCACACAAGCTCGATCAGTTCCACATCCCATCCTGACTCCAACACTCACTGAGGAGGAAAAAATAACGCTAAAGAAGAGTGATCCCCTAAAATATGTGGATTTGATGATGGCTCTAAGGGATTCTTCTCTAGACAAAAGCGCTTCTGGGACTTCGACTCAATCTAGAGCCAGCGCTAGAGAAGCTTCTTATGATGAACTCCTTCAGCAAGTGAAAAAATCTGTATTCGAAGCTGATTTGTTCGAAGTGCTGAAAACAGATGTTACTGCTCACTTTGGGGTGAAAAAGCTGATTAATCGCATCAATATTACTGCTTGTCTTGCTAATGTAGGCGAGGTCCTAATAGATATTCAAAATATAATTGACCAAATATGCGCTGAGTACAACAGGGAGGTTGATGAAACTTCGAAGCTTCAAGAAAAAGAACAGGAGGAAACTGTTGAATTTGACAAAGCTCAGAGTGCTTCTAAAGCATCTAAGGATTTGTTGGCTTTGAGGAATTCAGCCCAAGAGGAATTCGACACTTACACCGCTTCGATCACACTTTTGGAGTCTCACATTGTGGAGTTGCAGAAGAAAATAGCTGATGCTAGGGCAAAACAAACTGCTATCAAAGGATTGGACACTACTGAAGCTGATACTTTGGCTGCACCGAGCGTTGAGCATGTCGAAAGAGCTTCAGACATGACTGAAGACATTGTACGCCTCAAAAGCATACACGCCGGTGTTCAGTATAATCTTGGCCTAGCAAAAATCAAGTATGAAAGGATGAAGAAAAATACCCCATTTTAATTTATGTAATAAACCATTCGTTGTAATTGCTTTGTATTATAAGCATGCTTAAACAAAGCCATTTTGGAACTTTTATGTTTTACACCATGTTGGCTTCATTATTTCACTAATTTACTAGTTTGTCGCAGTCTTTAAATCTTGAAGAAAAGGTTTGTATTTTTTCAAATATTTACCGTTAACATTCAAGATTCTTCGATCTCCTGCTAGTTCTTTGATTTCATAGGCATTGTTAGTGAATGTTTGAATGACTCGAAAGGGGCCTTCCCAATGGGGAGACCATTTTCTCAATAACGTATTCTTTCGATCCATTGGCAGAATCGCCTTCCAAACCATATCACCATTTGAGAAGGTTTTGCCCTTAACTTTCTTATTATATGCTCTGGCTAATCTTTCTTTTTTCCTTCTTAGAATTTCCAAAGAATGTAACCTTTCCTCATCTAAATCCACCAATTCTTTCATCATCATTTCCCAATAAAGATCTGTGGGAATTTCGTTTTGTCTTTGGATTCTGACTGACTGTAAGTAAATCTCTACTGGCAAAACTGCATCATGTCCAAACGTTAGGCGAAACATAGTTGCATTTGTTGCCTCTTTAGGGGATGTTCGACAAGCCCATAAGACTTGATCTAAAGTTTTGTGCCAATTCTTTGGCTTTCTTCCCACATGTTTCTTTATTAAACCAATTATGATACGGTGGCAGAACCGACTGTTAATACTGATTTGCGTTTTTTGTTTGCAAAATGTCGCGGTAAGCAAGAGTCGCCACCGACTTTTATTTTATCCTACAAAGAAAGGAAAAAAGCACAGAAAAATTCCTTTTTTGAGATATTTCTGAGTACGGGGGTAGATTATAGAAAGGGAAGGTATTAGAACCATTTCTATCTGTAGTTATCTACGGGCTCTTAGGTACTTGCTCATCATTTTCAAAATTGTTTTCTTTGTGTTTGTGGGTTTTGAAAAGTTTTTGTTTTAACTTCGATCTAACTCTTGCTTCTGTCTTCAAGAGTGTAATGAAGTATTTTTGAAAACCTTATTTGTAAAGGAGTGTAAGTGTGAAAAAATTTATTTAGATTGAGCAAGTACTTAAGAACTAATCTACCTACTCGAAAAAAGAATCGTTCTATGTTCGTTTCCTTTAGACAACACTATCCCACTATTAGTGAGTAGGTAGCATCATCGTTGGAGTTTTGAGGGTCAATTCGAAAGGGACGTACGATCACTAAAGCAATGTTAGGACGTCTTAGTAATAACCCTAATGTCTTAGATCAATTATCCGAGGCAACAATATCCGAGGCAACCTTTCCGAGACAACTTAGATCTTTGGAAAAAGGACGAACACTAAAGCATTATATACTCAATGACCGTTTACCGAAGGCAACCAAGTGGGAGTGTACCCTAGGAGTACGCATGTGCGAATGATTCAATTTAAGTTTATTTATCTTTGCACATTTAGGGTGATCTAACTGTTTTAAAATTAGTCATACATTCTTGTCATGCAAACCATAATTATTCATACATCTAACAGTTAATAATTTGCGGAATTTTAAAATGTGGAAATTAAACTACGCTATTACAAGGCTTCGGGTATTTACATAGCCAAAAACAAACCCTTTGAAAATAAAAGCGATAAATGTAAAAGTCCTAATTAAAATATTACAAACTGTGAGCAGATACAATAATTAGATAAAAAATAATAATAAAGCGCGCGATGATAAATTAGATCGAATGCGAAATTAGGGTTTTAACCCTTCTATCCTAATTAAAAGAGAAAATTGTTTTTGTTGTTTTTAATATTTTTTAAAAGAATAGAACCTAGTTATTCTAAATTAAAATAAAAATTAATTAGTCAATTAAATTAATTAATAAAAATAATAGCCTATTTTTGTTTTTTTTTGTTATTTTAGGAAAAAATAAAATATAATTAAATTAGTAATAAAACCTATTTATTCTAATTAATTTTAATTATGTAAAAAGAAATTAAAGTTGTCTAAAATTAATAACCTAATTAAATTAATTACCTTTTTTTAATAAAAATAAATATCTTGAATTTAATTGGATAGAAAAATGATATTTTCTATGATTTTTTGATAAAGAAGAAAATGATTATTGGTTAGTAAAATAAATAATAAAATTAAATAAGATAAATATAACATAATTAGAGAAAAACAAACTGGGCCTGCAATGTGGGGGTGCAAAGAGCAATTTCCTGGGCCCATTTGTGATGGAATCCGTTTGAATTTTGAGATCCTATGTGGCACGCTTGACTTGGCTTTTGGTGGTCTCTCCTGGATGGCCATCAGATTTGGCCATCTGGCCACTTGGCGTACCAGATCTGGAGGGAGTATGATAGACCCTAGCTTCATGTGCATACTGAATCGCCTGCAAGAAAATATGAAAATAACAAATGCTGGAGGCAGGGATCAAACCCCTGACCTCCAGCCTTCCAATGCCTTAAGCGTTGCCTGGCTACCACTGGGCCATTTGTTTTTGTTGTAATAATAATGTAAAATAATAAATAAATATGAAACAAGCGCAGTAATGGAATTTTAGCGCGAAAATTCAAAAGACCCAATAGGAGGGTGCCAACAAATCGTCTCCTTCCTCTCTCCGTGGGTAAAAGTAAAACACTTTTACCTACAGACGTTTTGTCCATCACTATAGGCCGTGTTCATTCCAAAATCTTCTATGGGCAACATAAATGACATCTAATTCCATGGTTGTGTTCGTCTCGTCCTCCTGAACGTGATAGTACCACTTACAAAGGCTAATTTTCCCTGCAAGAAAAAAACCCTAAAACGGAGCTACGAAACCTAGCAATGGTGATTTCTTGTATAGGTCATATAAATGAAATTAAATGATGCAGGAAGCTTGCAAATGCCTCATAAATCAAGAATATATGGCCAATTCATGTTAACAATGCCTATATCATGAGATTCGAATTCAAGAAGAGAGCTATGTCGTGATGGACTTACAATGCGTTTTGGGACTGGAATGGACTTGTTCTTGATTGCTTTAGCTTGCAGAGACTCCCAGGAAGTGATTGAGATAAGCAAAAAGTCTTGAGGATGCCTCTAAGTGCAAATTTGATATCACACTTTTCTTTCTTTTTTTCAGTTTTGGTTCTGCCTCTTGCGCCTGTTTCTAACTTGTTTTTAGGTCTGCCTCACCTCCTTATGTACCAAGGACTGAGTTAGGGTTGATAATTGCATCCAATCTTCCTCCATCGATGATTTTTGATTTGATTTGATTCACCTTTAAGATCTTTCCAAACATGACTTTTTTCAATCTTTTTGTCCACTCTAATGCCTTGCACGAGTTTGAATGTTTGCTAGCTGTATTATAAAGCCTGAAACAAGCACAAAATCTCTTACTTTCAATATTTTGGATTTTATTTGTTTTGTTTTGATTTAAATTGAATTAATTCAAATAAAAATAAAAATAAATAATAAAAATAAGATATGGACAAGTGGCAAAGGATAAAGCTCGTGGGATATGTTTCCAACTCAAAACAAGTGAAAAAGATTGGGTCCATTTGGCAAAATTTGAAGTTTTAGGGATAGTTGACTTTTGGCAATTTTGCAAAAAAGGTCAACTTCAAGAATGCATAACTTCCTCAATTTTGACTCTTTGGAGGTTTTCTTGGACTTTTTAGAAATCTTGATATGTCCTATAATCAACCCTTTTGGTCTCTTCTCATTTTGATATTCCATGCTCATGTATGAAGCTTTGACAAAAAAAGTGTTTTTGTTGACTTTTCAAAATGACCTATAATGTCCAAATTCATAACTTCTTGTGAGTGCATATTTTGAATTTGGGAGCTGAATATGGATTTTAGGTAATTGCATCCTCTTCAGAATGAGCTTTGGATGGGTCATTTCTCATAAAGTATGAGAAAGTTATGCTTGGTCAAAGTTGAGTTGACTTTTCCTACAAAACCCTCATTTAGCAACTTTTGAGTCTTGATGAATCATGAGAAATCCTTCATGAATCATGATAAAACCCATGATAAAATGATGAAATATACTCAAAATGAGGATGTTGACCAAAAATCTTGAAGTTTGACTATATGTGGGTCACAGTTGACTTTTGCCCTAGCATCGTCGATTTTTGGACCTTTGAGCAATTGACTGAGCAAACTTCCTCTGCAAGGCTTGAAACTTGACATGGATGCTCTTGATAACATATTAGGACATTGTTTAGAATTTTGGATTACTTGGACTCAAGCATCTTGATGCAACATGAAACCCTAATTTGAGGTAGACTTCCTTAGGAGAGAGCTTGTCTGGCCAACCCTTGGACTACTTTGAGCAACTTGGAGATCTTTCTTGAAATGTTTTGAGAAATATGGGAGGGAAAATTTTGGGGTACAACACCAATGATTACCTTGTTAGCTGCTTCAACTTGTCCATTTTCTTGTGCATAATAAGGCGTAGAAGTTAGTAATTTAAAACCTGTATTCTTAGCGAATTCTTGCATCCTTCGACCAGTAAATACTGATTCTTGATCTGTTGTAATAGTTTCTGGAATTCCAAACCTATAAACTATATGCCTCTGGATGAATTCGATGATTCTTTCTTGATCAACATTCACCAAAGGTATTGCTTCTATCCATTTTGTAAAATAATCTATTCCCACCAAGATGTATTTCTGATGTTTTGAAGACGATGGCCTAATCTCTCTAATCAAATCCAATGCTCAACCCCTAAAAGGTCATGGCTTAACAATCAAATGTAGTTCACTTGCAGGAACATGCTGAATTTTCTTCATGAATCTGGTACTCTTGGCATCCTTTGGCAAAATATATACAATCTTTTAGAATTGTAGGCCAATACATGCCATATCGAAACAAAAGCCACTTCATCTTGTGACCTGCCTGATGTGCTCCACATGCCCCACTATGCACGTTGGCTAGCGCTAAATAAGCTTCACTTTCTCCTAAACATTTCAACAAGACCCCCTCTGGGGTTTTCTTAAACAATTCATTGCCTATTAGCACATAACTTAAGGCACGATATTTTACCTTTCTTTCAGTACTTGATGTTGGGTTTTTTAAATAACTTATTATTGGATTTCTCTAATCTGTATTTTCTAAACTGTCAGTGGCTAATACTTCTAAATGTACTTTGTTTGAATAACCTAGACTTGAGCTTTTTAAATCTGCTGGAGAAAGTTTAGTAGCTAATACCTTGCCTCGTACTTCGATCAAATCTTCCAATCTTTCTTTTGATACTTTATATCCTGAGGCAATCTGGGCCAAATCATTTGCTTCTTGATTCTTCAGCCTGGGGATGTGCTTGATATCTAAATATTCAAATTTCTGGAGCAATCTATTTGTTATCACAAAGTACAATATCAAGTTTTCTTTTATGCACTTGTACTCTTTGGTAATTTGCTTGATCACTAATTCAGAGTCACCCATAATTTCGACACTAGTTGCCCCCAATTACAATAAAGCTTCAAGTCCTGCTATCAATGTTTCATATTCCTCTTCATTGTTCGAACAAGGGGGACATCTATTTTGTACTTAAGCTTTGTTGGAATTTTATCTGGAGAAATAATCAAAACCCCAATTCCACTTCCTTCCTTATGTGTAGAACCATTAAAGAACAATTTCCAAGGTTCCAATTCCACAAGGTTCTGGGATGTTTCGACCAATGCATGGTCGACAATGAAGGTTAAAGAATACTCTGTTAGGGCCATGGCCCACTTACCAATTCGACTATGTAAAATTGGTTTTGACAGTATATGCTTAATAACATCAAAATATGAGGAAATGTAAACATCAACTGGCTTTATATAATATTTTAACTTAGTACATGAGAAGTACAAGCAAATACATAATTTTTCTATTGAACTATATCTAGTCTCTGCGTCATTCAGTACTCTACTTAAGTAGTAAATGGCCCTTTCGACGCCATTTTTATCCTCTTGAGCCAGCATGCTTCCTATAGTTTTATCTGACGCAGATATGTATAACCTCATGCACTTGTCTCTTTGAGGAGGCATTAGAATAGGTGGATGCATCAAGTATTGTTTGATTTTCTCGAATTCCTCTTGATGTTCTTCATTCCATGCAAAGTCTCGTTGCTTCAGTTGTAAGAGTGGGGAAAAGGCTTGAGTTCGACCACTTAAGTTTGATATAAATCTTCGCAAGGAGTTTATCTTTCCCAGCAGTGATTGCAACTCTTTCTTTGTTGATGGCTCTTTCGCTTCCATTATTGCCTTTGTTTTGTTTTTGTTGATTTCTATGCCTTTCTTATGGACCACAAAACCAAGAAATCACCAGCCTGCACAAAGAATGCACATTTAAGGGGATTCATCTTCAGGCCATATTTTCTCATCCTTTCGAATGATTGGCGAAGGTGATCCAAGTGACTAGATCCTGATATAGATTTCACTACTATATCATCAATATAGACCTGCATGAAAGTTTCTATGAAATCATGAAATATAGAGTTCATGGCTCTTTGATAAGTTGTCCCAGCATTTTTTAAACCAAATGGAATAACCACCCATTCATAGGTGCCTATTGCCCTAGGGCATCGAAATGTTGTCTTTGGCACATCTTCTTCTGCAATAAAAATCTGATTGTATCCTGAATACCCATCCAGCATACTAAGATATTCAAAACCAGCAGCAGAATCTACTAACACTTTAGCCACCAGCATTGGATATTCATCTTTAGGAGTTGCAGAATTTAAATCACGAAAATATATGCATACTCTAAGAGATTCATTTTTATTAATTAATGGTACTATATTTGCAATCCATTCGACATAACTTATGGTCCGAATGAATTTGCAGCGCAAGAGTCTTTCGAATTCTTCCTTTATCTTCGAGAGGATCTCTGGTGAAAATCTTCTTAGTGTCTGTTTGATGGGTTTTTTACCATCTTTTATGGGCAGCCTCAGTTCGACAAGGTCCCTGCTTAAACCCGACATTTCGTTGTAATCCCAGGCAAAACAATCTTTGTACTCCTTAAGCAACTGGACCACTACTGATTTCACTCCTGGACTAAGCTTAGAACTGACATATGTGGGTCTTCTTATAGTCCCATCTCCCAGATCCACTTCTTCAAGAGGGTCCTGCGCTAGTATCTTTGCGTTCGACGCCACTAGATCCTTCTCGAATCCCAAAGGCCCATCACCATATATTGCGTATAGCCTTTGGTATTTTTCTTTGACGGGCTTCTCTTTCTCAGGGGGTGCTGGCTTGAAGAAAATCCTCAGTCCTTTTGCATGATTTGTTTCTTCCTTGGCCTTTATAGCCATAATCTTTACTTCGGCTTCTAAAGCCGTTTTAGTCTGTTTTCTGCCAAATAGGTTGAAATCTTTTCAAAGAAGGAAGATTCAGACACGGTCATTGTCTTCGTCATCCCAGCCTATTGGTTGTATCCCTGGAAGTCCAGGTACATCATCTTCTTTCCCCAAAGTCTCTCTATCCCAACAAAATCCATGCCTTGGATGCAGGGTCATAAAGTACATAGCATTATTGTTTGGTGCATACGCGTCATATGCAGCACTACAAGGCCCTATGTTGGCCAAGTTTCGATCAAAATTCCTTTGATCAATCTGGTTAACCTCTTCCATATAATAGCTTTGGTCTGCTTCAATATTTTCCATAATTCCATCTTCTCTCCAAATTTCCACGCGCTGGTGCATTGAGGAGGGAATTGCGCCTATCCCATGAATCCATTCATGACCCATGAGTAAATTATAGTTTTTCTTGGCCGCTATAACCATGAACATCGTTGGTCTGGTGATGGTTCCTACAGTGAGGCCAACTTGAACTACGCCAAGTGTATGGCCAATTTTTCCTTCATAATTAGACAATACCATATTATGAGGTTTTATATCTGTGTCATACATACATATCCTCTTCAGCAAGAATTGAGGCATGAGGTTGACAACAGCACCCTCATCTATCATTACTTTGTTGATCCCCACTTGTTCCACTTTTCCCCTGATAAAGAAAGGCTTCAGATGGTTCTTCATACCTTGGTCTAGTTTCTCAAAGAACACGTTCTGTTATTTGACCGCTCCACTATTCATAACATAATAGTACACAGGTTTGTGATTTTCCATCTCTAATTCATCTGCCTCTTTGGAATCTTCTACCTCCTCTACTTGATCATATTCATGTGGTAGTACAGAAACCACATTGCAGACGATATTCAGAGAGGACTCCCCATCTGAGTCAATATTGTCAGTAAGCATGTCTTCATCGTTGGTTGGCTCTTCGTTAGTTGGTTCCTCTGGAGCCCTTTCGACGGATACCTCAGTCTTTCTGGGGGAGAAAATCCTCCCTTGTGCTTGTGGCTTCTCTTTGACAAGTGCAGCAAACGGAATTTGATTTGTACTGGATTCCCCTACTTCATTACTGGTGAGTTCCCTTTGAGCGTTCTTGGTCCTTTGGTACATTCTCCACTGGGTGCTTGTCATTGGGTTTTTTCCTTTGTAGTTCTCAGAAACATAGGCTTGTTGCTTTGTTGACTGGAACTGTCTTCAATATGCCCATGCAGATCTTCCACCCTCTTCGAAATTCTGCCATTTTCCTTTGCCTTTTCCTTTCCCCTTGCTTTGACTAGACTCCATTCACTTGTCTATTGGGATGTTGGATGGTGGCTTGAAGGTGACTTGTCGATTCACTCCGGGGTGTGGGATATCTGTCCTTTTTGGAATTCCTTTCACATTGGTTACATACCTGCCCCTGCTACTCCTTTGTTTGTCCTAGTATTGTGTAGACAGATTTCTTTCGAACACTTCTACTGCTTTCCTGTCATAAACAACACTGCACCATGGGCACATCAGAACTTCTGATCCTGTCTTATGACACCTAACCAAAAATCCCATTAAGCTTTCTCCTATTTTTGGGTATGGCAGCAATTCTCTAGCATTCCTCTAGCTGTTTCCAGCCCTCTCTTGGTATACTTTTTGGTATGCCATTGTAGCGCTTCAATCATTCTTTACGCTGCACCTTGGACACACGAGTCCTCCAGGATTCTTCATATGGCAATGAAAAAGATATTCCACCAGGCTTACTTTCTGGTGCCCAGTTCACATCCTGTCATCTTCCATCTTCAAGCATCTTTCAATCTCTGCCATCTCTGGGGATAGCTGGTTCAGATTCACCATGTTTACTTCGAACTTGGGACCTTCAGTTTTCTCCAGCTCTTCGAATTTGACTCTAAGACCCTCAGTAGTCTTAGATTTGACAGCAACTTTGACCCTGCCCCCAGTTTTGTTAACTTCGAACTTGGGACCTTCAGCAATTTCCAGTTCTTCAAATTTGGCTATAAGACCCTCAGTAATCTTAGGTTCTCCAGCAGTTTTGGTATTGCCATTAGTAGCATTCCCTTCGAACTGGCCTATAAGACCCTCAGCAGTCTCCAACCCACGAGCCTCTTCAGATACTTTGTCGAGTTGACCTTCTCCGATTTCAACAGCGTCCACCATATTGATATCTACAGGTTCTGCAAAATTTGTCTCAGAAACCTGAAGAGGATCCGCGTCGACCTTCATCTTAGGCTTCTCTCCAAACTTCAGCCTTCCTTCCTTGATTGCACTCTGTATCAAATCCCTGAAAAGATAGCATTGTGAGGTTTTATGGCCTAAAAAATTATGATATTTACAAAAACCTCTTTTCTTTCGTTGTTCTAACGGAGGAATTTTAGCGCTAGGGGGAACTGTCATCTGGTCATCTTTTACTAATAAGTCAAAGATTTCATCACACTTGGTGATGTCGAAGGTATAGGCTTTCTTTGGGAATTTGTCATTCCTTTCTGGTTCGACGGGATTCTTCCTGTTTGCAGGTGCTAGCCCTTTGCAAGGATAAGGTAGTCCTTGCTTTAATTCTGTTAGATCTATTTCATGATTTTCGACCTCTGACGAGTCATCTTCGACATCTCTTTCATCTGAGCATGCTTTGACATAATCCACTCTTTCTTTCCTGTGGCTTTTATTAGCCCTTGCTTTTTCAATCTTCAAACGCTCCACTTGTTGAACCCTGGCAGCCAATTGTTCCATGTCTCTTAGATATTGGGGATCTAACTTCTTTCTGATAGAGAAGTCCAATCCTCTTGCTGCCATTTCAACCAACTCATGTTCAGGCACTTGTGTGAAACACCTCGCCTTTAACAGACGGAACCTGTTAAGATAATCATCTATAGGCTCACTGAATTTATGCTTAACATTTGCCAATTCACTTAGGCTGATTTTGGATTGACCTACATAAAATTGTTCATGAAATAATCTCTCCAAACGAGTCCAATCATGGATGGAATTTGCTGCAAGAGTTGTAAACCACGTAAAAGCATTTTTGGTTAGTGAACTAGGGAATATGTAATCACTAAATTTTAATTGTTTGCTATACCCCATGCTTCTGTAAGATATCTAACCACATGTTCTATGGTTGACTCACTAGTGTCACCAGAGAACTTTATGAATTTTGGCACTTTCCATCCCCTAGGTAACTCAGTTTGCTGAATGTACTCAAACAAAGGGGATATATAGTTTGGCCTTCACATGCCAATATTTACTCTATTTCGTGCCATTATCCTTTCGACTATGGCTTCTAGATTATTGTTTCCTACCATATCATCCTGTCGACACCCTTGGAGAATTTCGTCAGTGTCTTGGTTCCGATTCACCATGACCATCCTTCTTCGTGGTTCCTCCCTAGGGATAGCCTGTTGAAACCTATGTTGTTCTTCCCTTCGAACTGGTTGTTGAATTTCAACTTCTCGGTGTATCACTGGTTGGGCCCCGTCAATGGTTGGCTCTTCTTGAAATAGTATTCCTTGATTCTCCCTTGTCCATGTGGGTTATGGTTGTCGAGTTGATTCTATGGGTGCACCAAAAAAATATGCAAGGCGCCTAATTTGCGCTACCATCTGTTGGTTTGCTTGGGCATTCTGCAGATTCGTCTGTGTGGTGCTTTATATTAGGGGGTTAATGATTGTACTTGTTTGTTGGGCGAGTATTCCCACCATTTCGTGGTTACTATTATTCATCAGTTGCCTTAAAACTGCCTGCGTATTTGTGGTAATAGGAGGCAATTGGGCCACATATCCTGGCTGTGAATAGTTTCGTGCCATATGATTTACCCATGAACTTGATCCTTGTAATGGTAAGAAGGCAGGTGTTAAAGGGCATGTGTATGTCGAATTGTTATTTTGAAGTCCTGTCATGGATGTAGTTGGCATGCCATATATTGGATCTGATGTTGGGATTATGAATCTTGGTACATAGGTTTTAGAGACACTGCCTACTAAGGGTCTGGGGGAAACGGGCGGATTTTGGCTAGCCACAGATGTTACAAAAATTTCATTTTGTGCGTTTGACAATATGGTTGAAGCACTTGTATTTGGGGGTATGGTTGTAGCGTTCGTAGTCGAAGGGATAATTATAGTCCCTTGACTTGTCGTCGTGGCTTCAATCGTATTCGAAGCATTTGTATTCCCTCCCGTGGGGGGAGGAACTTGTTACGCACTGCTAACGGGTGGGTTAGCCATTCTCCTATTATTCTGCTTTTTGTTCTAGGGTCTGTGGTATTGGCTATTTTTCCACTCCTTAATTTCATGCAACGAAACAAGTTAAACAATAATTGAAAACTAGACACAGGGTCCCACTGGGCGTGCCAATTTGTTTACCCTGTAATTTGGTAAACAACCGCTGGTCTTCTAAATCTCTAAAAAAGATTCAGTTACTTGCGAGATTGATCAGATTGATCTCAAGACTATTGTGTTCTAGTTTTTAGGAAAAAGGTTTTGATGATAACTTCTTTAAACGAAGAGAATCACTTTGATATCAAATAAAGTGTTCTTATAAAAACAATAAAATAGAAAACTATTCTAGACTGTAAATCGTAAAGAATATAAATTACATGAAGAAATTTCATTAAATGTAAATAACTTTCGAATGTAAATATGGTGCATCATACGTACATGTCTCACTAACTCGTTTCTCCAAAACTGGTACTTTGAGTATTTGAGTATATTGTACAAAGATGTGAACACCTTAAATCCTAATATCTAAGACTCCTATTTATACTAATTCGACCCTAACGGTCTTTCTATGAGATTACCCCATGTTCGACACCTTTTACATGCAGACATTCTAGCATTTGCACGTGTCTTTCTGGAAAAATGCATTAGTTTGAAATTTAAACTTCCCGCTCGAAGCTTTTTTGAATTCAACTTTGAATTAAACCAACGTGACTGTCGAAGTATTTCACATATCTTGAAATATTATTTTCACTTTAAGTTTCCCTTCGACATGTCGAATCATAGAAATGAGCTTTATAAAATAACCTTATAAGGTCAAATTTCATGTTATTTTTAAAACATGATCTTCTCAAATCAACTTTCATATTTTTATCAAATATCAAAATCTTCATTTAACAATAACCCAAACAAATGTAATCATCATTGTCCCTTTTGTCTCTCTCTCTGGCTTCATCAATTATTTATTCTCTCCTTTCTACCGCTCTTGTTGTATTCATAACATATACCACTTTCAAAGTTATAAGCAATAATTTCATCTTTATCTGCCAACGGACAAAGTTGCCTCCATCAAATTTATCCAATTTCACAAAATTAGATGTCATTTCTTTGAGTGACACTATCATTGATTAAGTAATAATTGAACCTAAAGATTGTTGGATATTTGTGGTTATTGGTGGATGTTGTAGCACTAGAACAAAGAAGGTCTTGATGAAGATTGCACTTTAAAAAATTCAAATCATGTGAATTCACACTAACCTTTTGGTTCAATTTTCCCTCATCAATTATTGTATATTAGATGCAATTGAGATTAACAGTGAATTTTCTTCAGGACACTATACCAAAAATAAGATTAGACAGCACACCTAAGGCAAAGCTTCTTATCAAAAGTGCTACTAAAAGTCCATTTTAAATACACGGGAATTTGGTCGTATACCTTAGATAGCGCTTTCTAAAAAAATGTTTCCTAAGGGGGGTGAATATTGTTTGATAAAGCACTGCTAAAGGGGGTAGGTATTGAAGTGCTGCCTAAAGGGTGGGCTTACAAAGCGCTTTCTAAAAGTGCTGCCTAAAAGGTGGGCTTAAGTAATGCTTTGTGAAAGCGCTGCCTAAAGGAGGGTGAATGTGGTTTTATAAAGCGTTGCTAAAGGGGGTAGGTATTGTAGCGCTTTGGAGAAGCACTTCCTAAAGGGTGGGCTTACAAAGTGATTTTTAAAAGCGTTGCCTAAAGGGTGGGCTTACGCAGCGCTTTGTAAAAGCGCTGCCTAAAGGGGGGGGGGGATTAAGCAGGGCTTTCTACTAGAAGCATTGGCTAAGGATGGGCTTACGCAGCGCTTTTGAAAGTGCTGCCTAAAGTCCTGTTATAAAAATAAATAAAACACGCCCAACAATATCACATAGTAATGTTATTATTTTCAGAAATCCATTTTCACGAACCCAACACAATTACGAACACGCTGAACCATTTTCACGAAGTTTTTCGTTTGATTCTAAACGAAAATCATTTCATCCTTTTTTCAAGGTTCTCATCCTTCTTCCATTCCAGACTGTTTCATCCTTTCTTCTATTCACAACCAAGGTTCTCTTCTCCTCTAGGTATGATTTTTGATATATTTGATAATGTTGATATATAATGTTGCATTTGGTTTAGTTGATAGTGCTGATAGTGTTGATAATGTTGATTTAATGTTGATTTAGTGTTGATAATGTTGTATTATATTGTGTTTTGTGTGGCATGTGATTTTTGCATGTAAGGTGTTTGTGAAAATGTCATAAAGAGTTTTGCATGTAAGGTGTTTGTATAAATGTTACAATGAATATTACATGTATTGATTGAGAGAAAATATATTCCTATACAATTAATCGAGCTATACATTTTGATTTGAGAGGTTATCATAATAACACTTATAGTGTTGAAATTGGAAGCACTTCACATAGAGTTGAAATTGAAATTGAAAGAACTCATATAATTGATGGTGTAAAGTTGATAATATAAGTGATTATTTGATGATAATGTAAAGTTGAAACGATAATATAAATATTAGTGATAATATAGAATAGAAATGATAATATATATTCTTGATGGTGTATAAATAATAGTGATAATTTTAATATAAATGTTAGAGGTGATTTTTGACGGCCATCGATAATTATAAATATTCTTGATGCACGGTGTATAAATATTAGTGATTATTTAATGTTGTTTTATTAGTTTAATATTGTTTTATTAGTAAAATATATGTTAAAAAGAATATTAGTGATTATTTAATGGTGTATATGTTTAATATTGTATAAATATTCTATGTAATTCTTATTCTATAGATTTTTTTAATTATAATGAAATTAATTGATCATTTATATAGGTTACTTGTGGAGAGTGGAGTTTCTAAGCGTTTCCAAGAATATTACACTGTGTGGTTTCAGAAGTTGTTGACTTCTCTACTGGTATTTAGTTGTTCTTTTAATTTGCTATAGTTGCTTGAATAATTATAGTATTTTTATTTTCGATAAATATGCCTAATTGGTATTAAGCTTTTTAGTCTCTGTCCTTTTTTTCTAAGTATTGTTTTTGTTTAGCTTACTTAATAGTAAGACCATGGATAAAAAATGGATGTCTGCTAATCGATTGTCTAAAGAGTACGAGAATGGGGTATTGGAATTCAATAGGTTTATTGTTGAACACGTCGAAGACGCCAATCGAATGAAATGTCCTTGCTTAAGTTGTTGTTTTGTGGGCCGGGTTGACACAGTTGGGTTGCAATCGCATTTATTGTGGCGTGGAATTGATCAAAGTTACACATGTTGTATATTCCATGGTGATAAAGGTAACGAGAATGTTGAACCGGGGGATAGTACGACATATACTTCAGACGACAATGACACAGATACATACGATTGTGATCGAGTCGAAGAGATTGCAGAAGCACTTGAAGAAGATCTTCAGGATTGTCCCAAAAGTTTGAGAGGTTGGTAGCGATGGAGAGAAACCGTTGTATAAAGGTTGCACTAAATTCACAAGTATGTCTGTGTTATTAAAGTTGTACAACTTAAAGGAGGGCAATGGATGGTCGGATAAAAGTTTCACAGAGTTATTAGCCATTATGAGAGATATGCTTTCAGAGGATAATGTTCTTCCTAATCGAACCTATGAGGCCAAAAAAATGTTGCGCTCTATTAGCATGATCTATTATAAGATACATGCTTGTCCAAATGATTGCATTTTGTTTCGAAACGAATATGCATCGTTAAATGAGTGCCTTAAATGCGGTTTATCTCGATATAAGAAAACATTACCTCCAACAAAAGTCTTATGGTGTTTTCCTACAATTACAAGATTTAGACGCATTTTTTATAGTGAAACCGATGCAAGACACTTGACTTGGCATGCAAATGAAAAAATTATTGATGGAAAGTTTCGAAATCCGGCAGATTCACCACAGTGGTTGAAAATTGATAATGATTATCCTGATTTTGGAGGAGAAGAAGAAACCTTCGCTTGGCATTATCTACTGATGGAATAAACCTGCATGGTCTTCAAAGTATCTCACATACCATATGGCCTGTGATTATTATAATTTATAACCTACCTCCATGGATATGTATGAAGCTCAAGTACATGATGTTATCTATGTTAATTTCTGGACCTAAACAACCAGGGAATAACATAGACATTCACTTGAAACTGTTAATCGGAGATTTAAACATTTTGTGGGAGAACGGTGTGGAGGTTTGTGATGGATATAGGAATGAAAGTTTCAATTTGAGGGCGATGTTGTTTGGCACAATTAATGATTTCTCGGTATACGGAAATCTATCAGGGTATAGCATTAAAGGTCAAAAATCGTGTCTTATTTGTGAAGAACACACAAATTAGAAGCGATTGGAATTTTGTCAAAAGAATGTATTTCCCGGTCATCGTAGATTCTTAAATTTTAATCATCACTACCGTGGATGGAGAAAGGAATTCAATGGAAATCCATACATGATAGAGCTCCACCTACGTTGACAGGTAACCAAGTTTTTGAAAAGGTGAAAGATATGAGTACCTAGTTTGGCAAGCCTTTTGCACATACGCTTGTCAAAGGTGGGTGGAAGAAGAGGTCAATTTTTTTTGAATTGTCGTATTGGAAGTCGTTGTATGTAAGACATTTTGTTGATGTTATGCATATTGAAAAAAATGTATTTGAAAGTGTTATTGGTATGTGTGATCGGTGGATTTGGAACTGACTGTTTAACGCTGGTTCGCAAAATGTCGCGGAAGCAAGAGTCGCCACCGTCTTTTATTTTCTCCAACATGGAAAGGACAAAAGCACAGAAAAATTCCTTATGAGATTGCTCTCGGTTCGGGAGGTAGATTTATAGAAAGGGAAGGTGTTAACACCCTTTCTATCCATGGTTATCCATGGGCTCTTAGATACTTGCTCATTTGTGTTTTCAAAATGTTTGTTTGCTTTTCAAGGTGAGTGGGTTTGAAAAAGTTTCTTTGAAAGTTTCAGATCGACTCTTGTATCAGTCCTCAAGAGTGTTTGAAAAGTTGTTTTGAAAGCTTTTTGAAAAGTGTCAGTGTGAAAAGAGTTTTTTATTTGTTTTGAATTAGAGCAAATATCTACGAGTCATCTACCTACCCTAAGGAATTAGTCTGTGTAAATGTCCTTAAGGTAGTGTCATCCCACCATTGAGAGGTAGGTAGCACCACCGTTGGAGGTGTTCGGGTCAATTCGAGTTTAGGGACAGTGTGGTCACCAGAGCAATAGGAAGACACCTTAGAAGCCACCCCCATGCCATGTTCATAGACATGAGGACTTACTAAAACATCCTCTACTCGACGACCACGTTTCGAGGGGCAAGGCAACAGTGAGGCGTACCCTAGGGGTGGTGTGTGAATTGTGTGTCATTTTCAGTTATATTTGTCTTGTTCATGCATTGGTGATCTACGCTTTGTTTTTATTTTTGGCATTCATTCTTTCATGTGGTTATTAACAGTTAAAAGGTGCGGAATTAAAAGTCCTACGCTATTACAAAGGCGCGGGTCTACATCGCCAAATTAAACCAAGACCCGATTTGAAATAAATAAAGATGCGGAAAGTAAATATCCTAATTAATCTATTACAAGGCTTTGGGGCAAATACATGAAATTTAAAAAAAGGGGAATAAAAGTAAATGTGCGAAAAGAAATAAAATCGAGAATGCGAGGGTGTTGGACCCTTTTAAAGAAATTAAATCGAAATCGTAAATTAATTAAATTAAATAAAAGCAAGAGCTTATTTTTGGAGTTTTTGTATTTATGGAATTTAATGAGAAAATTAAATAAAATTGAAACCCTAATTCTAAACTATTTTTAATTTATATAAAAAAATGTTTAGTTTGACCTAGTTTTAACCTAATTATTTAATTACAAGTTATTTATAAAATAATTAAGAATAATAATAATGATGATAAGGAAATAAATTCTTTATTAAGAAAAAGAAGAAAAATATTAAAACCCTAATCTCTAAACTTTTTAGTTTATTAAAAAAAACATTGAATTAAACCTAAAATTAAACTAAATTAATTAACAAAATTTATTTACAAAAACTATTTATGAATTAAATATTAAAACATATTTTTATTTTGACTTTTTCTGATTTTTTGTGTCTTATGAAAATTATTTTGTGGAATTAAATAAACAATTAATATAATTAAAATAAATGAAAGAAAAGAAAAAAAAAAGAAGAGAAGAAAATGCAAACAAATGGGGGTGTTGACCCAAATTGGAGGTTGATCTGCAGTAATTTGGCCCAATAGAAGCTTGGCCTGTTTGACTTTCCAAATTGCATGTGGAGGTGTTGACTGGTGCACATGGTGATCTGCAACTTCTGACCATTGGATTGGTCTTGTTGGGCGCGTGGCAAGCACAAATATGAAGCTGCATGGTAGGCCCTGGGGCATGTACTGCATGGAATCATGTTAAAACAAAATATATTGAGAAATATGGGGGACCTGGGAATCGAACCCAGGTCCCAATGCTTGAAGGAAACCTCACTTTCCACCCAGCCAAATGCGTTCGTTTGATATTCAATGGGAAGGAATTATTATGAAAGAGAAATAAGAGTTAGTGGTGGAAAACGAAAACACGCGCGAAAGGTTTGAATGACCCAGTCTTATGCTTACACCTCAGCGTCTTCTCCACTATGCCTTCGTTTTTGCCTGCAAATATAAACAGATAGAGGGGGTTTTATACCCCCACTAACCCTAATGTACAAAAATAACGATTAGCTCATAGTTGAAAAGAAAAAGGGCGCGATATAATCAATGGTTTCGTCTGGGCATCCTGGTTTTGATGGTGTAGGTTTGAACGTCCAATTTTTCCATATGCAAGAGTCCCCAATTCATGGTTCCTGAAACCCTAAAAAATAGCCATGGCGATTTTCTATACAAGCAATATTAGTTCAATTCAATAATACCATAAGCTTTAGTGAGTCCATATTAATACAAATCAACAAGAAAAATGCATGGATAATGCGTCTAAATCAAAACACAAACATGAAAAATATCAAGAACAGGGCGGCTTCGTTCTACCGATTCTTAAGGTTAGAGGCTGTGGTTTTGATTGGAATAGATCCCTGGCAATGTAAGCAAGCTTATGGTATAGTTTTCAGGTCCTGAAACACACTGAAACTATGAGAACAGTTTTTGAGTTTTTTAGAAAAAATGCAAGTTTGTATTTCTGAGTTTGGGTGCAGCTTCCAGGTCCTGTGCATTAGGGTTGTGATCTGTATATGTATGTGAGTGTTTTAGGTCAACAAAACAAGCCCAACATCCAAGTTTTAATGCCTTTGAATTTTTGTGATCTTCCATGATTTTTCAATCTTTTTCATACCTTTCTCATGCCAATCAAATGAAGATTCTTGCCTTTTTAGGGTGTGCACGAAATCTTGAGTGAGTAAATGAGAGAATATGCTGCAAAAAGATTTAAAACACATGCTTTGCTATTTTTGTCATATTTTATTTAATTAAATGAATTAATGGTGATAAAAATTTAAATAAATAATAATAAAAAAATGATGAAATAACTCCCCTTTGGGTCAATGGGTCGTGCCTAGCCTTTGGGTGATGATTCTTGGAAGAAATTGTGGCCCATTAGCAATTTTGAGGCATTTGAAGCAAAGTTGACTTTTCAAAATTCCCAAAAATTTCCCAACTTCCACAAGGCATATCTTGCTCAAATTTTAAGCTTTGATCATGTTCTTGGACATTGTGGAAAGGTCTTGAAGTCCTCTAACCAATGCCTTTGGTCCCATGTCATTTTGATTTACCAATCTCAAGTTATGGTCTTTGACTTAAAGTCCCTTTTTGTTGACTTTTGAAAATGACCTATAATGTTGAGATTAATAACTTTTTGTGAGGGCATTTCTTGTACTTGAAGTGTGAAGAGGAGTTGTAGGAAATGTATTTCTCTTCAAAATGAGATTTGGATGGACTTTCTCTGATAAACCATGTGGAAGTTATGCCTTGGTCAATTTGCAGTTGACTTTTCCAACTGTCAAAATATGGAAACTTTTGCATCTTGAGACTTTTTGAGCCATACCTTGAGAATCATGATCAAGAATTGATCAAATGATGTTTGTGGCTTCAAAATAAGATGTTGACCAAAAATTTGAACTTTTGACTGTCAAATGACCATTTTACCCCTACAGTTGACTGTTGAGCAATTAGGGCATTTGACTGTGCAATTTTGTTCTGTGAGTCTTGAAACTTAGCATATGGATGCTTGACCATGTTTGTAGGCATATAGGACTTATTTAGACCCTTGGGAACTTCAACTTCTTTGCCAGAACCAAAACCCTAGTTTTTGACTGTTAGGAGGCCATTGAACTGTGCAACCCTTGGGGAGATTTTGAAGCATGTTCTTTGCAAATCTTGAAGAATATGGGAGGGAAAATTTTGGGGTACAACAGTTGCCCCTGTTCAATCTTCTTAGACCTGAGGATGTAGATTGGCTGTCGTGCCTTTCGTAGTCCGAAGGTGGAAGATGATTGAACACTAGAGTGCCCAAAAATTTGCGCTCACATGTTAGCAGTGTGATGGTGGGAATGGGCTTATGGATGCCATTTGGAGATTGATGGATAGGAAGATGGGCTTACAGATGCCATGTTGAGAGGTGATGGATAGCTGGATGGGCTTATAGATGCCATCTGGGTGTCGATCGCGTAAGAGATTCCTTAGCGAGAACTTGCGTACCTGAAAAGAAAAAATAATTACCTGGCCTGTTACAGGAGTTGATCTTCAAACTTCTTTATATAGACGCGCCCTGGCGAGATACAGGAATCGGGTCTGGAGCTTCAAATGGTGATGAATGAATCAGGGATGGTTACTACCTCAACGGAACGATGAGAGAACCTGGGGCGATTACTACCTCAATAGTAACGATGAGAGAATTTGGGGTGATTACTACCTCAATAGTAACGATGAGAGAATCTGGGGCGATTACTACCACAGCAGTAACAATGAGAGAATCTGGGGCGATTACTACCTCAACAGTAACAATGAGAGAATCTGGGGCGATTACTACCTCAACAGTAACGATGAGAGAACCTGGGGCGATTACTACCTCAACAGTAACGATGAGAGAATCTGGGGCGATTACTACCTCAACAGTAAGGATGAGAGAACCTGGGGCGATTACTACCTCAACAGTAAGGATGAGAGAACCTGGGGCGATTACTACCTCAACAGTAATGATGAGAGAATCTGGGGCGATTACTACCTCAACAGTAACGATGAGAGAATCTGGGGCGATTACTACCTCAACAGTAACGATGAGAGAATCTGGGGCGATTACTACCTCAACAGTAACGATGAGAGAATCTGGGGAGATTACTACCTCAACAGTAACGATGAGAGAATCTGGGGCGATTACTACCTCAACAGTAACGATGAGAGAATCTGGGGCGATTACTACCTCAACAGTAACGATGAGAGAATCTGGGGCGATTACTACCTCAACAGTAACGATGAGAGAATATGGGGCGATTACTACCTCAACAGTAACGATGAGAGAATCTGGGGCGATTACTACCTCAACAGTAACGATGAGAGAACCTGGGGCGATTACTACCTCAACAGTAACGATGAGAGAATATGGGGCGATTACTACCTCAACAGTAACGATGAGAGAATCTTGGATGTCTTCTACTAAGTCTTCATCAGGAAAATCTTTAGGAATCGATTTAACTGGACTAGAGAAGGCCTTTGACTGGATAAGAATCAGAAAAATGTTTAGGAGTCGGTTTAATTGAACCAGGCAAGGTCTTGGAATCTTCAACTGAGTCTTCATCAGGAAAATCTTTAGGAATCGATTTAACTGGACCAGAGAAGGCCTTTGACTGGATAAAAATCAGAAAAATCTTTAGGAGTCGATTTAACTGAAATAGACAAGGTCTTGGAGTCTTCAACTGAGTCTTCATCAGGAAAATCTTTAGGAATCGATTTAACTGGACCAGAGAAGGCCTTGGACATAGCTGAGAACTTGACTGGATCTTTCCTGAAAGGTGAAGATCAGTCATATGCAATGCATGATATGGATCAAGCAATGATGTTCTCAACGTAAATGAGATTGTAAGATATGATGCGTATATGCATGCTATAATGTATAGAAATGCGATGTTTATGAATGTATGTATTTGTCTAGGAAAGTAAATCCTTGACGGGTGCCGGGAATTCACATCCTGGGCTGATGTGGAAGAGTAGTGCTTTGTCGTTTCCGCTGGGGATGATAGTTGCAAGAATACCGGTAGGAGAAGATAACTCCGTTGGGGAATAAACTTGGCGAATGGATTACTTTGCAGGGAGAAAATTACTCTAGCGATCTTGCTGGGGAACAATACTCTGTGGGGAGAGAGGTATTTTGCTGAGGTTGATGAAGATAAATCCGCTGGGGATACCGTTGATAAGTTGGAAGTGTTAATAGACTCTGCTAGGGATAAGAAGACTTCGCCGAGGACGATCTTCTCGTGGTTTTTGGCTGAGGATAACCCAGTTATATCCTGGTAGGGAAATAACCTTTGAATAAAGCCGGGTGTTGCGTTCGTGCTCTGCAGGGGGGAAGTTTCCAGAATCTACTGGGGATAAGCTTCTTGCTGGGGAGATGATTCAAACTTTCGTGGGGGAATCTTGATTGAACTCTCCTGGGGAAATTTTGAGATGCATTGGGGAAGTGGCTCCACTGAATGTCTAGTAGACCGCCGGGGAACAGTCTTGGATCAAGACTGCCGGGGGTGCTTGTTAAGACTGTCTGTATGACGTGTCGGGGAATGTTGAGATCTGCTGGAGGATACCCAACTTCCTTAAGGCTGATTGTATAACTCTGCTTGGGGAGAGTGCATGGACTTGCTGGCTCACTCTCTGGGGACTTAAGATATCTTGGTTATTCTTCAGCCGAACCTATCTTAGTACCTTGGTGGACAGAGCAATTAGATCGTTTGGACAACTCATCATTGCCCCTATTTCTGAGGTGGGAGAGGAAGACATGTGAGGTGCTGCTAGTTGTTGATGGACAAACCTTCTTCTGGTAGGCAGGTGACAAGATGACATGACATGGTCGTACGCTTTGATCCCTAACTTTTGCTTGGACCGCCCTTTCGGGTTTTCAGTCCATCGGGATACCCATTTTTGCCCAAGCTGCCTTTTCAGGTTTTCGACTTGCCGGGTGTACGGATTTTTTATTTTCATCCCTTATTTTTTCCCGAACCCTTTTGGTTCGCCGGGAAGCCCTTATTTTTGCCTAGGTGTGTCAACCTAGCGGGTCTTTGATTATGCGTAGTATTTTTTCGACTATGTCCATTCTCCCAGGATGTAGGGAGTTGCCCCTGTTAGAAGTGTTTCGCCCTGCCACCAGAAGGTGTTTGATCATGCAAGATTCGTTGCTGGAGTGCCCCAAGTGACCCAGGGGGAGATTTGCCCCTGGTTATCTGGCATTTTGAGAGATTCTCCGAATCTTGATTGGACTGCCCCAGATGATGGACCATGATCATGTCGTGCCCCTTGATTGGAAGTGCTTTTGTTCACTAGGTATTCATCGTGTGAATTTCCCTGCTGTTCAAACAAATAGTCATATGCAAACAATGTTATATCAAAAATGTAAAGCTTATGTCTGCCTTGAAGATTTTGAAAATGTATTTTTAGTAAAACAAGCAAGTTTTATAAATTGTGATGTCAACTCGTTATTTTACCGTAGGCCTTAAGGAGTCAGGATACCTTTCGCAACAATATGCTTTCGAACTAACCCATGCTTCAGCTAGGACTTTTAAGGGTTATAACGTGGCCTGGTTCACGGTTTTAAGAAACAAAGGATAAAGGCTCAAATTTATTTGTACCCACCCGCTCTTCGTGATGTTCTTCAAACCTAAACTCAGTTGGTCTTGCGTTAGACCTCGTTTGAGTCTTTGTCCTGATGTTCCAATGATGGTTCAGATATTGATGATTTATTCTGAATAGGCAGTCATTTTTTTTGTTTTTGTTGAGGGTTTGTATGACCTCTTTCTCTTTTGATTTCGCTATCCCTAAATTTTTCCTGAACTGTTTCTTTTTTGGAATTACAGTCAGCGGGATGCCCCAGTTTTGTAAGTCTCCTTCATAGGTTTTGATTTAATGGGTTTTTATTTTTAAGATATAATGACTGCCTATCCTTATGATTATTCGGAATCATCACTGTCTTCCTTTTTGTAAGGACCTCTTTGGTGCCATTTGTTATGCACTTGGATCAACTGAGAGACTACCCTGCCCCAGGTTATGATTAAGGGTTTTAAATTTCGAAAAGAAAAACTCCTACTTCTTTGGCTCAGAGGGGTTAACGAGGGATTATCTTCCTTATAACTCCAGTGTTTAGGAGTTGAAACAATGCCTGTACCTCATCAGCGGGGTCTGTTCAAAAGCATACTGTAAGGATCATGGTATCGTTTTCGTCATCCTCCCTCAAGAGGCTTAGAATTATTGATCGAGCGTTGATCATCAGAAAAAATATGAGAATAATTTGCATATAGTGAATACGAATATATTGCTTCAAAACAGACATATGCAATGCATTAATGAAATAACAACGTTTAACATGAGTAAATGTTTGAACAAAAGAAAATTACAACTTGAAAATCCTAATGAACAAAAGTCTTTTCATCTCAGGGCTTGTTACTTCAACTGGTGCATCCGATAAGGATGGCAGGAGCATTCAGCCTGGCCCATCTGGGTGAAATCCACAGCTCCCTCCTCAATCAGGTCTTGGATTTTATTCTTCAGAGCCCAGCAGTCGTCGGTGTCATGGCCTGGACTGCCAGAGTGGTATGCATATCTTTCCTTAGGATTGTATTTTGGGGAGGCTTGTTGAGATTCTTAGGAGGGTCCCTTAACGTTACCAGATTCAACCTCAACAATTGTCGTAAAGCCTGAGACGGTGACATGTTGAGCTTGGTGAACTGCCTTTTAGGCTTGTCTGGCTTGCTCTAATCAGTCCGTTGTTCTTGGCGAGGTCGTTGTTGGACCTGTGAAGTAGTAGCAGCTTGGAGAGGCCCAAACCTTTGACTTCTTGGAAGTTGATTAATGACCTGGTCCCTGACTTGGGCTGACTGCTTCATGTCTTGATGAAGCTGACTGATCATGGCCCTCAGCTCTCCTTGCTCCCGAACTAAACTTTGGATGAGAGCCCTTTGCCCTAGCATCTGGGTTTTCAATGTGTCTACCTCAGCTTGTAGACGTTTCAGCCGTTCGTCCTTGTCGTCCTCAGCACTGTTCCTGACCAAAGTCCCTGTGAGGAGTGTTCTCAGCTCTTCCTGCCCCTTGGATAGGCTTAAAAAGATCTCCCTGAACTGAGTCTCTTGAGCATGAGGTCCCTGGTTATCTTGTTAGGAAGTCATTGCTGAAATAAACAGCGACAAAGGTAAGTGACCTGCAAAAGGGATACCTGTAATGCAATGATGTGTATATATGCATGCAATGTTTTCAAGGATCTCGCGGGGTAAACAAGAAATTTGTTAGAGCTGGGATCCAGTAGCTTGATTGAAGGAACTTCCTGTTGTTGAGAGTCCTTCTTCAAGAGTCAAGGCTCACCATATCGAGTGGGTCATAGCCCCTGACAACCTTGTCTAGAGGAAAATAAATCCCCTTTGCCCCTTGCTGGACAGTTGGTTCATCATGACCTGCATCACAAGCCCTTGAGATCCTTGAAATGGGTTAGTCTTCATGCAGGATACATGCAATTGTATGATGTTATGCTATGCATGGGGTAACGTAGGTAAACCCTGTTATGAGTCCCAATTAAGGACTATAAACAAAACCTACAAGAAACTCAAGTAGACCCTGTTATGAGTCCCGGTTAAGGACTATAAACAAAACCTGCAAGAAACTCAAGTGTCAGATAACCAGCATGCATGTAGTCAAGTTGGAAGGCACACAAGTCACACAAGAGAGCCCTTAGAGTTTAAGCCAGCATGAAGTTTGGGGTATTACCCTCTTGAAGTTGGTGGGCTCAAACCTGTCCTATCAAAGTAACCGGAATCTAAGGGTCCCAATATCATTGGATTGCTTTCATTGTTCATCGTTTCGATTTAGCCACTGAACTGGCGACCGAAATATTCCAAGAAAACAACCCTCAACTGAGTGTAGTATCGAGTATCAACCAACCTCGTACTGCACCAAAGTCAGTTATCTCACTACCCTAAAGAGGCCAAGATGGTTCAATTAAAGTTCCTAAGGTCAGTTGATTCTTCACGACACCACGCGACGGCCCCGTACTCTCCTTGACTGGACTCAAAGGTTACCGGTACACACCAAAGTGCCACATCAACGTAGCAGACTGCTTCAACCGTGTCGGTGTACCCCGCACAGTTCCGTCACAGTTTGTTGCTACTTTCTAAAAGGTATCCCCCAGATCCGGGTTAGGATCTATGAAACTCCCAAGACAGGCCCACAATTTTAGAGCAATCAAAGCAAGCAATTGAAAACATGATGATGAACTATTCCTAAGGTACACCTCACTTTATAAGATTCCCCAGCAGAGTCGCCAGTTCTGTGATCGGTGGATTTGGAACTGACTGTTTAACGCTGGTTCGCGAAATGTCGCGGAAGCAAGAGCCGCCACCGTCTTTTATTTTCTCCAACATGGAAAGGACAAAAGCACAGAAAAATTCCTTATGAGATTGCTCTCGGTTCGGGAGGTAGATTTATAGAAAGGGAAGGTGTTAGCACCCTTTCTATCCATGGTTATCCATGGGCTCTTAGATACTTGCTCATTTGTGTTTTCAAAATGTTTGTTTGCTTTTCAAGGTGAGTGGGTTTGAAAAAGTTTCTTTGAAAGTTTCAGATCGACTCTTGTATCAGTCCTCAAGAGTGTTTGAAAAGTTGTTTTGAAAGCTTTTTGAAAAGTGTCAGTGTGAAAAGAGTTTTTTATTTGTTTTGAATTAGAGCAAATATCTACGAGTCATCTACCTACCCTAAGGAATTAGTCTGTGTAAATGTCCTTAAGGTAGTGCCATCCCACCATTGAGAGGTAGGTAGCACCACCGTTGGAGGTGTTCGGGTCAATTCGAGTTTAGGGACAGTGTGGTCACCAGAGCAATAGGAAGACACCTTAGAAGCCACCCCCATGCCATGTTCATGGACATGAGGACTTACTAAAACATCCTCTACTCGACGACCACGTTTCGAGGGGCAAGGCAACAGTGAGGCGTACCCTAGGGGTGGTGTGTGAATTATGTGTCATTTTCAGTTATATTTGTCTTGTTCATGCATTGGTGATCTACGCTTTGTTTTTATTTTTGGCATTCATTCTTTCATGTGGTTATTAACAGTTAAAAGGTGCGGAATTAAAAGTCCTACGCTATTACAAAGGCACGGGTCTACATCGCCAAATTAAACCAAGACCCGATTTGAAATAAATAAAGATGCGGAAAGTAAATATCCTAATTAATCTATTACAAGGCTTTGGGGCAAATACATGAAATTTAAAAAAAGGGGAATAAAAGTAAATGTGCGAAAAGAAATAAAATCGAGAATGCGAGGGCGTTGGACCCTTTTAAAGAAATTAAATCGAAATTGTAAATTAATTAAATTAAATAAAAGCAAGAGCTTATTTTTGGAGTTTTTGTATTTATGGAATTTAATGAGAAAATTAAATGGAATTGAAACCCTAATTCTAAACAATTTTTAATTTATATAAAAAAAATGTTTAAGTTTTACCTAGTTTTAACCTAATTATTTAATTACAAGTTATTTATAAAATAATTAAGAATAATAATAATGATGATAAGGAAATAAATTATTTATTAAGAAAAAGAAGAAAAATATTAAAACCCTAATCTCTAAACTTTTTAGTTTATTAAAAAAGACATTGAATTAAAACTAAAATTAAACTAAATTAATTAACAAAATTTATTTACAAAAACTATTTATGAATTAAATATTAAAACATATTTTTATTTTGACTTTTTCTGATTTTTTGTGTCTTATGAAAATTATTTTGTGGAATTAAATAAACAATTAATATAATTAAAATAAATGAAAGAAAAGAAAAAAAAAAGAAGAGAAGAAAATGCAAACAGATGGGGGTGTTGATCCAAATTGGAGGTTGATCTGCAGTAATTTGGCCCAATAGAAGCTTGGCCTGTTTGACTTTCCAAATTGCATGTGGAGGTGTTGACTGGTGCACATGGTGATCTGCAACTTCTGACCATTGGATTGGTCTTGTTGGGCGCGTGGCAAGCACAAATATGAAGCTGCATGGTAGGCCCTGGGGCATGTACTGCATGGAATCATGTTAAAACAAAATATATTGAGAAATATGGGGGACATGGGAATCGAACCCAGGTCCCAATGCTTGAAGGACACCTCACTTTCCACCCAGCCAAATGCGTTCGTTTGATATTCAATGGGAAGGAATTATTATGAAAGAGAAATAAGAGTTAGTGGTGGAAAACGAAAACACGCGCGAAAGGGTTGAATGACCCAGTCTTATGCTTACACCTCAGCGTCTTCTCCATTATGCCTTCGTTTTTGCCTGCAAATATATACAGATAGCGGGGGTTTTAAACCCCCACTAACCCTAATGTACAAAAATAACGATTAGCTCATAGTTGAAAAGAAAAAGGGCGCGATATAATCAATGGTTTCGTCTGGGCATCCTGGTTTTGATGGTGTAGGTTTGAACGTCCAATTTTTCCATATGCAAAAGTCCCCAATTCATGGTTCCTGAAACCCTAAAAAATAGCCATGGCAATTTTCTATACAAGCAATATTAGTTCAATTCAATAATACCATAAGCTTTAGTGAGTCCATATTAATACAAATCAACAAGAAAAATGCATGGATAATGCGTCTAAATCAAAACACGAACATGAAAAATATCAAGAACAGGGCGGCTTCGTTCTACCGATTCTTAAGGTTAGAGGTTGTGGTTTTGATTGGAATAGATCCCTGGCAACGTAAGCAAGCTTATGGTATAGTTTTCAGGTCCTGAAACACACTGAAACTATGAGAACAGTTTTTGAGTTTTTTAGAAAAAATGCAAGTTTGTATTTCTGAGTTTGGGCGCAGCTTCCAGGTCCTGTGCATTAGGGTTGTGATCTGTATATGTATGTGAGTGTTTTAGGTCAACAAAACAAGCCCAACATCCAAGTTTTAATGCCTTTGAATTTTTGTGATCTTCCATGATTTTTCAATCTTTTTCATACCTTTCTCATGCCAATCAAATGAAGATTCTTGCCTTTTTGGGGTGTGCACAAAATCTTGAGTGAGTAAATGAGAGAATATGCTGCAAAAAGATTTAAAACACATGCTTTGCTATTTTTGTCATATTTTATTTAATTAAATGAATTAATGGTGATAAAAATTCAAATAAATAATAATAAAAAAAATGATGAAATAACTCCCCTTTGGGTCAATGGGTCGTGCCTAGCCTTTGGGTGATGATTCTTGGAAGAAATTGTGGCCCATTAGCAATTTTGAGGCATTTGAAGCAAAGTTGACTTTTCAAAATTCCCAAAAATTTCCCAACTTCCACAAGGCATATCTTGCTCAATTTTTAAGCTTTGATCATGTTCTTGGACATTTTGGAAAGGTATTGAAGTCCTCTAACCAATTCCTTTGGTCCCAAGTCATTTTGATTTACCAATCTCAAGTTATGGTCTTTGACTTAAAGTCCCTTTTTGTTGACTTTTGAAAATGACCTATAATGTTGAGATTGATAACTTTTTGTGAGGGCATTTCTTGGACTTGAAGTGTGAAGAGGAGTTGTAGTAAATGTCTTTCTCTTCAAAATGAGCTTTGGATGGACTTTTTCTGATAAACCATGTGGAAGTTATGCCTTGGTCAATTTGCAGTTGACTTTTCCAACTGTCCAAATATGGAAACTTTTGCATCTTGAGACTTTTTGAGCCATACCTTGAGAATCATGATCAAGAATTGATCAAATGATGTTTGTGGCTTCAAAATAAGATGTTGACAAAAAATTTGAACTTTTGACTGTCAAATGACCATTTTACCCCTACAGTTGACTGCTGAGCAATTAGGGCATTTGACTGTGCAATTTTGTGCTGTGAGTCTTGAAACTTAGCATATGGATGCTTGACCATGTTTGTAGGCATATAGGACTTGTTTAGACCCTTGGGAACTTCAACTTCTTTGCCAGAACCAAAACCCTAGTTTTTGACTGTTAGGAGGCCATTGAACTGTGCAACCCTTGGGGAGATTTTGAAGCATGTTATTTGCAAATCTTGAAGAATATGGGAGGGAAAATTTTGGGGTACAACAGTATGTTACTCAATATACAAGGAAAGTCTAAGGATGGCCTTAAAGGAAGAAAGGACTTGATACAAATGATAATAAGAACTGAATTAGGACCCATAAAGAAAGGAACACGAACATATCTGTCGCCTGCTACTTATACTTTATCTAGAAAGGAGAGAAAATATTGTGTAAGTTTCTAAGTAAAGTTAAAGTTCCAGAAGGTTACTCTTCAGATATTAGAAGACTTGTGTTTATGAAAGACCTCAAGTTAAAGAGTTCAAAGACACGTGATTGCCATGTTATAATGGATCATTTTCTACCAATAGGTATACGTTCTATTTTTCCAGAAAAAGTAAGAAGCGCCATAACTAAATTGTGTTTTTTCTTCAGGTCAATTTGTAGTAAGGTGATCGATCCTGACATGTTACCAATATTTCAAAAATAAATAATTATTACTTTGTGTGAGCTTGAAATATATTTTCCTCCCTCATTTTTTGATATTATGGTACATCTTGTTGTTTATCTTGTGAAAGAGACACATGTGGACCAGCATATATGAGATGGATGTACCCTGTTGAGCGTTATATGAAAATATTAAAAGGGTACATGAAAAATCAAAGTCAGACAGAGGGTTCTATGGTTGAACGATACATTAATGAAGAAGCAGTTGAGTTTTATACTGAATATTTGACTAATGTTCAATCCATTGGACTACCTAAATCTCATATCATCGAAAGGAAGGAAGGAAAAAATTTAATCAGAAATAAAATTGTGACAATATCAAGGGTTGAACGGGATCAAGTGCATTTATATGTTTTGTACAATGACAATGAGGTTGAGCTGTATGTTGAAATGCACAAGGTTGTACTCTAGGGTTTAAATCAAAATATAAATTAAAATTGGATAGTACGAGAGCACAATCAAAGTTTTACACAATGGTTCAAAGATCATATTTATTCAAAGTTTGATTTAGATCCCGCTTCAATAATAGAAAAGGTTGAGATGTTTAGCATATGGTCCGAGTTTGCTCGTGTTTTCTTATAGCGCATATGCAATTAATGGATACACATTTTATACCAAAGAACAAGATGATAAAAGTACTATGCAAAATAGTGGTGTCACTGTTTTAGCTGAAGCAATGCACATTTCAAGTATGAATAACTTAAACGCCAAATATGTAAATCTTTCATATTTTGGGGTTATCAAGCACATTTGGGTGTTTGATTATTAGAAGTTTCATATGCCTATCTTTGGTTGCAAGTGGGTACATAATAGCGGCATACAAATGGATTAGTCGGGATTTTTACAAGTGGATCTTAATTGGGTGGGGTACAAAGATGAGCCTTTTATTCTAGCCTCTCTAGCTAAACAAGTGTTCTACGTCACTGATTCGACAAGTTCCAAATGGTCTATAGTGATTTCATCTAACAAAGTGGTTGATGATAACAATGTAAATCAAAGTGATGTTGATGTTGAGAATGAGTCATATGTTAGAGGAAATGAGTCGTATGTACGAAATGGTCAAGATGAGAATATTATAGCGGATGAATCATAAATTAGAAATGATCATAATGAGGGATTTTGGATCAATCCATTCGTCCGAGTTGTTAAGATCCAAGTAATTCATATTCCAACCAAGAAACAAAAGAGATGATAGTGGAAAAGGTACTAGCGAAATATTATATGTTTTGTCATTCAATAAAATTGTGTTTTTGTTTTTATATTGTGTTTATGATTTTATATTGTGTTTATGTTTTCATATTTTGTCTATTCATTCAATGCTACTTGAATTTTATATGGTGTTTATGTTTTTCTTTAATATTACAGGTGAAATGGATTCTAATGAGTAAAACAAAAGAGATGTTAGTGGAAAAGGTACTAGTGAAATGTTATATGTTTTGTCATTTAATAAAATCGTGTTTTTGTTTTTATATTGCGTTTATGGTTTCATTATTGTGTTTATATTTTTATATTTTGTCTATTCATTCAATGCTACTTGAATTTTATATGGTGTTTATGTTTTTCTTTAATATTATAGGTGAAATGGCTTCTAATAAGGAAAAAGATCATCCTGCTTCTAATATTGATGGAAATGAATCAGCTCGTGATGTGGAGAATTATATTAGACGAGGAATAACAATTATGAAGTTAATAGTTCGTGCAAGAGATAAAGGTATCAAATTTGACGTACATTGGAATAAAGACAAACAGCTAATTGAGCCTAACGGTTCAATGTTGACAAGTTACATTAGTTCCGTTGTAAGGAGAGAAGTTCCAATCACTTGTGATGATTGGAGAAGGCGTGAGCTGAAACCCGTTAAAGAAAAAATATGGACTGAAATACAGGTGCGATATGTGATGTCTTTCGTTTTTGTTGACACTTATGTATATAAATTACTAACACACTCTATGTATGTTTTTTTGTAGAGGTATTTTAACATTGATGATGATTGAAAATCATATTATCTTTGTGATACGGTGGCAGAACCGACTGTTATACTGGTTTTGCGTTTGTGTTTGCAAATGTTGCGGTAAGCAAGAGTCGCCACCAACTTTTCTTTTATCCAACAAAGGAAAGGGTGAAAAGAACAGAAAAGACCTTTTTTTCGAGATTTCAGAGTAAGGGGGTAGATTATGGAAAGGGAAGGTGTTAGCACCCTTTTCATCCGTGGTTTTCCACGGGCTCTTAGGTACTTGCTCATTTTTGAAATTGATTTCGTGTTTGTGTGAAAAAAGTTTTTGTTTGAAAATTCCTTAGTGCGGCGATCCGCTTTATGATAACCCTTGTATCAGTCCTCAAGAGTGTGATAAAGCGTTTTGAAAACTTTGTCTGAAAAGTGTTTGAAAGTGTGGTGTGAAAATTTGTTTGAGCAAGTACCTAATAGTTATCTACCTACTCGAAAAAAGTTTGTTCTTTTCCTCCTATCCTTTAGACAATTTTATCCTACTATTAGTGAGTAGGTAACCCAAGTCGTTGGATGTTGAAATACTATCGAAAGGGGCGTAATGGTCATTGAAGGAAACATGTAAGGATACCTTAGCATTTCGAAGGGACTATCATCATAAGATCATTTCTCGTAGGCAACTCGAGGGATATTTAGGGACTATGATCATTGTGATGACTTTAAACTGAGGGTCTTTGCTAAGAGTATCCCTACGTTCGAGGGATATGACAACTGTTTCCGAGGCAACCAAGTGAGGTGTACCCTAAGGGTGCATGCGTGCAATAGTGTGCTTCTCTTAGATATTTTATCTTGCATTTAGTGATCTACTGATTGATTGATTAATCATACACGCCTAGGTTATTAGCATTTTATATACAAACATATAAAATATAAAAGCGAGAAATAAAGGTCCTACGCCATTACAAGGCTTTGGTGTAGATACATTTATATTTGACTGAAAAAATAAAGTGAGGAAATAAAACCATAATTAAGCTATTACAAACTGGGCACGGTTACATCAATAATAAAAATAATCGTACGAAAAAATAATAACGCGCGAGAATTAACTGGAAAAAAGGTTCAAAACCAAGAAAAATATAATTTGATCATTGAAAAATATTTTTGGGATTTTATGAAAAAAGAGATTTGATTTTGACCTAATTCTACTTAATTTTAATTAATGAAAAATATTAGAATTGATTAAAACAATTAATTTGCAAAAATTTATTTATTAAAAAAAACTAAATCCTATTTTTTTTGTGATTATTTTCTGATTAAAAAATGATTTGAAATAAAATCAATTAGACTAATTAAATAAAATAAATAATAAAATCAAAGGAGAAGAGAAATGGGCCTGAGGGGGTATGAACCCAAATTGGGGGTTGTGTTGCTGAAATTCTGCCCAAGCCCTATTTTATTGGCCCAAGGCAACATGATATCCAGTGTGATTGTGCCAGAAGTGTCCACCATGGGGAGATTCATTGGAAGCATTAGATCTGGGCGTTGATTGATCCAAGGGTGATGATCTTGAGGCATACAGTGAGCGCGCTTGGAAAGGAAGCATTGAATCCGCAAAGAAATTATGAGAAAAATAATATGTAGGAGGCAGGGATCGAACCCCTGACCTCCTACACACGCGCGCTTTGAAGACCTTTCCCTTTGCCACTGAGCCAACTCTTCATTCATTATTATAAATAAACAAAATATAATATATGGAATAATGGTTCGTAGCTATAATAAAAACGCGTGCCAAGTTCAAACTTCCTACTCAAGCTTTGACACACAATCATCTTCCTTGTTGGACCGTCATTTTAGACTAAGGGTTTTTACCCACAGACATGTTCGTTGCTAAAAGACCTGCATAATTCTAAAATCTCCACCAAGCAATATCAATTCAAACCAAATATATAGATCAACTGGGTTTGATCTCGTGAGTACAATTATACTCTTCTTTTTTCCTGATTTTGCCTGAAATAAAAATTCCTAAAACGAAGCTTCAAACCCTAGCAATGGTAGTCAGTTAAATATACATCAAAACATACAATTAATCATGCAAACATGTTCTAAATGGTCACACAAACATAAATGCATACTTGAAATTCATTTATCATGTGTGTATAGTCAAAATCAAATTCAAGAACAAGAGCAAACCATGATACTTGTATAGGCTATTTCTGGATGTGTTGACGCGTGAGAGTGGTCCAGATAACTTCCAAATTCGCGCAGGAGTGGATTGCAATCTTGAAACGCCTTGAATCTCCCTCTAAAGCAAAATCCGATCACCAATTTTTTGTCAAAATTTTGAGATTCTTGTGGGTGTTCTACACGGCCGATCCTCTTTCTTATGATCAGGGTTTGTTATGCATATATAGTAGAACGAATTAGGTTAACAAAACCGAATTAAATCTTGAAGATTGAGTGAGAAAATATTTGATTTGTGTCTTGTATTTTTTGTTTCTAAAATAGGCCAAATCTTGCTATTTTTATTCCAAATACCACTTGCACGAAATCCTTAACTTTCCATCTGATTATAGACTCATAATGTGCTCATAAAATCAAATCTTGGATTTTATTTCATTATTCTACTATTTAAATTGATTTATTTTAATTTAAATGAATAAAAAATCAAAACAAATAATAAAAATAATAAAATAATAAGTGGATAAGCTCAGGGGTCGTGGGCCATCTTAGGAACAAGTTTCAAGCAAGAAAACATGGGCCCATTTGGAAAAAAAAATCAATTCTGATCAATGTTAACTTCGTGCACATTTCCAAAAATTGGCCAACTTTAGCAATGCATATCTCTCTCATTTTTTTACCCTAAGAGGGTGTTCTTGGACTTTTTAGAAATCTTAGGGTGTCCTCTAAACAACCCTTTTGGTTTCATCTCAATTGGATCTTCCATGTTCATGTAAGGAGCTTTGACCCAAAAGGTGTTTTTGTTGACTTTTTGAAATGACCTATAATGTATGAACATGTATCCTTTGATTGAGGCACTTCTTGACCTTGAGAGCTGAAGAGAAGTTGTAGGGAATTAGATTCTCTTCAAAATGAGCCTTGGCTGGAAAATTTCTGACAAAGTATGAGAAAGTTATGCTTGGTCAAAATTTGGTTGACTTTTCCTATAGAAACCCTAATTTGCCATTTTTGACTTTTGATGGGTTAGGAGAATTTCTTGAGGAATCATGATCAACCCTTGATCAAATGATGGATATTACTTAAAAATGTTGATGTTGACCAAAAATCTTGAAGTTTGACTGTATTTGGGCCACAAGTGACTTTTGACCTAGTATAGCTGATTTCTAGGCATCTGAGCATTTGACTGAGCAAACTTGTTGTGTAAGGCATACAACTTGACATGGATGATCTTGGGGACATATTAGGGAAATGGAGGACATTTTGGACCCTTGTAACTCAACCATCTTGCTTGAAATTGAAACCCTAGTTTGAGGCTTATTGTCTTAAGAGGAGGATTTGTCGTGTCAATCCTTAGTCAACCTTGAGCAATTGAAGATCTTTGGAGGCATGTCTTGAGTGAATTGAGATGGAAAATTTTGGGTTACAACTGTCTTCAATTGGCCGAAAAAGACTAAGAGGGTTTCGATCTTTTTTGACAAATAAGTTTCATAGGGATGCCGATAACAATTTTATCGATGCAGAGTGTCCAACAGCGTATGCAGGCTTTATTTCACTTGAAGAATGGAAAACCTTAAAAGAAAAAAGAAGAACCTTAGATTTTCAGGATGTGAGTGGCGTGAATCGCCAACGAGCATCAAGTCCTCGTATCCATACAGAAAAGGGTGTATGGGATTTGCACGCTTGCAACAAAGATTGGTAAGTATATGATATACTTGTTCATCATGTTTTATTATTGATTTATTATTTCTCTTAATGTGTAGTTAGAAGATGAGAAAAGTCAAGAAACATCTCTTCCGAAACATGTTCTGTGGAAGGCTACCCAGGTGGGTAAGGATGGAGTTGTTAAGGAAGATATGCTTCAAATTTATGAGAAATGTTTTAGTATATCAATATTCCTATAATTAAATAAAAAGTTTATTAAAATACATAATTTATGAGTTTAATCACCACTAATTTATTTCTCTATGCATATGAATTTCAGGAGAGTCTATCTCAATCTTTAACTCAAGATGAAGACCATGATTGCAGGAGCATACTTAGTCGAGTATTAAATGTTCCTGAGTATACCGGTTGTATGAGGGGTAAGGTATTCGGGGTGACTCAAACATCTTTAGGTAATCATCAAAAGAGGAAAGGTCATAGCAATAAAGAAGTGATGGAAGAGTTAGAAAAATTAAAAGCTAAAGTTCGTGAGAATTCGCTACGACTGTTATTGAGGAGGACTCATGTTGGTCTCTGTCTTGGAACATAGAGTTTTAGGAGCTTCATTTGTCTGTTACTCTACTGGGGAGTCATCACTTGATTGAAGAGATGGAGTTGAAATGCCATCTGGTCAGGATCCAGGCTTTATAGTGGGTTGCTGAGGATAATAAGGCTAACTGCTACCTGGTTATATTCCAGGCTTCACAACGACTTATCAGGGAGGTGAGATTAAACTGTTATTTGGTCAGGATCCAGGCTTCACAGTGTCCTAAATTGTTGATTGACTATTATTCGGTCTATTTTCGGGTTTCACAGCTTTTTTAACTGGAATAGAAATCTTAGTATCAATTTGACTAAACCAGAGAAGGGTCTGGGATTAACTTTGACTGGCATAGTAATCAGGAGAATCTTAGTATTGATTCAACTGATCCAGATGAAAGTCTTGGAATATCTTCAACTAGAATAGTAATTAGAGAGATCTTAGTGTCGACCTATCTGACTCGGGGAAAATCTTGGGTTAACTTTGACTGGCATAGTAATCAGGAGAATCTTAGTATCGATTCAAATGACCCAGACGAAAGTGTTGGAATATCTTCAATAGTAATCAGAGAGATCTTAGTGTCTACCTGTCTGACCCAGGGAAAATCTTGGGTTAACTTTGACTGGCACAGTAATCAGGAGAATCTTAGTATCTATTCAACTGACCCAGACGAAATTCTTAGAATATCTTCAACTGGAATAGTAATCAGAGAGATCTTAGTGTCGACCTGTCTGACCTAGGTAAAATCTTGGGTTAACTTTGAATGGCATAGTAATCAGGAGAATCTTAGTATCGATTCAACTGACCCAGACGAAAGTCTTGGAATATCTTTAATTAGAATAATAATCAGATAGATCTTAGTGTTGACCTGTCTAACCCATGGAAAATCTTGGGTTAACTTTGACTGGCATAGTAATCAAGAGAATCTTAGTATCGATTCAACTGACCCAAACGAAAGTCTTGGAATATCTTCAACTGGAATAGTAATCAGAGAGATCTTAGTGTCGACCTGTATGACCCAGGGAAAATCTTGGGTTAACTTTGACTGGCATAGTAATCAGGAGAATCTTAGTATCGATTCAACTGGCCCAGACGAAAGTCTTGGAATATCTTCAACTGGAATAGCAATCAGAGAGATCTTAGCATTGATCTGGCTGATCCAGAGAAGATCTTGTGAGGATATATTTCTAAGGAAAATCCTGGAATTGCCCTTTGTTAGACGTAGCTTGTTGATTTGATATTTTCCCTGAAAGGTAAAGAATTAGTCGTATGCAATGTCATGATGTATGAAATGCATTATGATGATGTTCTCAAAATAAATGATATTGTGTTGTATGCAATATGTATGCGCATGCCATTATATATGAATATGGGATGCTATTGCGGTATTTCTTATTCGGGAAAAATAAATCCCGGACTGCTGCTAAAGAGTATTGGGAAGATGAATTCTTCATTTTCGCTGGGGATGGTGAAGGGAGATGACTATGTTGGGGATTTACTCCTTTCTGTTTGCAAATATTCTGCTGGGGAGAGGCTCTGCCTAAGAATAACTCTGTAGGGGAATAACTCTGTTTGAGAGGGGAGATGCTTTGCTGGAAGATTTTGTCGATTCGGAGAAATAAACTCCACTGGGGGATGAACTTCCATAGCTGGAGGAATAAACTTTGTTGGGGATTGAGCTTCCGTATTCAGAGAAATAAACTCTGCTCAGGAGGAGGTTCCGCAATCAGAGAAATAAACTCTGCTCGGGAGAAAGCTTTATAAACCGTTTGCGATTATAAAACTCGGTTGGGGAATATAAATATCAGCTCTCTGAAGGAACTTTGCTGGAGAAATTAATTTCTTCTTGGGGAAGAAGAGACCAAAACTTGGGTTGTTTCTACTCTGTGGAGAGTGTAGATGTCACGGGGTCATATGTAATGGTGACTTTGCCTCAAACCGTCTCTGCCCCTATACTTGCTGGAAGGAGTAACTTGTCGGGATTGAAATGGTTTTATAGACTTTTCCTCGTTCCTTAAGTCATGAGTAATTGTCCTTCTGTTTCTTATGCAAATGTTTGTGAATAGCAATCATATTCAAATGCATATGTCAAGAATAAGTCATTGGACATTTTTGCAAAACAAACAGGAAAGAGAAAAAAAGAAAAGCAAACAGTTTTTTATTTCCAAAGAAATAATTTGTATTGGTTTCTGAAGTTTGCCTATAACAGGCGTTGTGTACAAAGAGGATGACGTTCTAATAAGAGAACGCCTCCGTGAGAATGAAGACTATACAAAGTAGTGTACAAAAATAAGAAAATAGTTATGTGTAATAATCCCATTGAGTTTCAATTCTTCTATTGTCGTTATGTCTTCGAGCGTCTCATGACTTTGCTACTCGTCCGAAGCTGACTGGATTGATCAGTGTCGTTTGAGCTTGATAGTTGATATTGAAGTCTGGTTGCAAGGTGATCCAATGGGACATAGTGATACGCTTAAAATCCCTAACTTTTGCCTGGACTGCCGTTTTAGGTTTTCAGTCCACTGAGATTTCCTTTTTTTCCCAAGCCGCCTTTTTAGGTTTTCGGCTTGCCAGGTGTACATGTATTTTTTGTTTTCATCCCTAATTTTTGCCCGAACCCTTTTGGTTCGTCGGGACGCCCTTATTTTTGCCTAGGCCAGTAAACCTAATGGGTCTTTATTCATGCGTAGTATCTTTTCACTATGTCCGCATTAATAGGGTGAGGAAGGTCGTCACCATCCATGGTGGTCAAAATCACGGCTCCTCCTGAAAATATGCTTTTGATCACAAATGGCCCTTCGTATGTGGAAGTCCATTTGCCTCTGGGATCAACTTGCGGCAGTATGATGCGCTTGATCACTAGATCCCCGACTTGATATACTTGGCATCTGACATTTTTGTTGAAAGCCTTGATCATCCGTTTCTGATACATTTGACCATGACAGACAGTAGTAAGCCTTTTCTCATCAATAAAATTCAGTTGATCAAGTCGAGTCTGGATCCAGTCGTCTTCATTCAAACTCGCATCCTTCATGATTCTCAGAGAAGGGATCTGGACCTTAATATGCAGGACATCCTCCATACCATATACCAGAGAGTAGGGTGTTGCCCATGTCGATGTTCGTGTGGAGGTGCGATAACCATGTAGAGTAAATGGTAAGATCTCATGCCAGTATTTGTATGTCACTGTCATCTTCTATATGATTTTCTTAATGTTCTTGTTAGCATCCTCCACAGCTCCATTCATCTTCGGACGGTAAGGGGAAGAATGATGATGCTAGATCTTGAATTGTTTACAGAGTTTGGTGATCATCGTATTGTTAAGAATCTTACCATTGTCAGTGATGATTCTCTCTGGAACACCGTACTGAAAAATAAGGTTATGCTTGATAAACCGCGCCACAACATTCTTGCTAATAGTAGCAAAAGAGGAAACTTCAACCCACTTCGTGAAATAATCAATGGCCACCAGGATGAAGCGATACCCATTAGAAGCGGTAGTTTTGTACCCTAATTTTTGCCCCTAAGATTCCCCTATCATATCATGTCAACTTGATCATAAAAAAATCACATTAGGGTTGGTTCTTCCTCTTTTTTCTATCTCATATCTTTAAGTTTGCTCTTGAGGAATCTCCAAGCATCTTAGTTGTATATTTTGTATATGCGTTGATAATTAACCTCTAACCAAAATACAAAAAATATTTGTCTTTGTCTTTGCAAAATTGTGTTTTGTAGGTACCGAGTCAAAGCATCCGACAAATAAGGTTTTCCGGTATTATTTCCCTAAAATCTCTATTTGCAAAGAAAAATAATAATAATTAAAATTTTATATTTATGTTTTCCTGTACAATCGATTGCTCCCATAGTGCAATCGATTGCACAATATATTGTGCACAATCTTTGAGAAAAGTGCATTTTTAGCCTTCAAAAATAAATTTTTTTAGCATGTGTCGACACATACATGTTATGTGTCGACTCATGAAAAGTGATTAATTCTGTATTGAGTTGAAAAGGAAACTTGTATCGACCCATAGAGGCTTGTGTCGACTCATCCTGTTTTGTATAACTAGCATGTGTCGACACATACATGTTATGTGTCGACTCATGCAAATTGATTAATTTTGTATTGAGTTGAAAAGGCAGCTTGTATCGATCCATAGAGGCTTGTGTCAACTCATCCTGTTTTGTATAACTAGCATGTGTCGACACATACATGTTATGTGTCGACTCATGCAAATTGATTGATTCTGTATTGTGTTGAGATAGAAGCTTGTATCGATCCATAGAAGCTTGCGTCGACTCATGCTGTGTTATACAACTAGAATGTGTCGATGCATACGACTCTTGTGTCGACTCATAGCAGCAAAACACACGTGATTTTTGAAAAAAAGCCAGCAATTTAAAAACTGTCATCTTTTTGGCTCCAATTTTTCTGCATAATTTGAAAATTATATCATTAATTCAATTTTTGGCTCCAAGAATCAATTACCAAATTACCACCAATCCCAATCCTAAACTATATAAATAGAGCCCTCGCCTCATTCAAATTTCAAACTTTTGATAGCCAAAATCACTTTGCTAAAAAATCTCTCAATTCTCTCCATCTACCAAATTCACTCAAAACTCCATTTTCAAAAAGTTAGTAAACTTTGCATTGAAGCTTACTAATCTTTAAGCTAAACCTTCATCCAAACACTTTTTCTTCATCAATTCTCTACATCCAAGCTTGGCAATTGATTCTTGTGGTGGAATTGAAGCAAATTCTTGAAGTTGTTTTGATAATTCTCTAGATCTACCTTTGGTAAGTTAGATAATTCATCTTTCACAATGTGATCTCTTAGTGATATTTGGGATTGATTCATTGAGCATTATTTTGTGATTCCAATGGTGTTATTTTCTCATGATTTGATGGAATTTTCGTGCTCAATTGAATCCATGATAATAAGGTGTTTGATGGAAAGTTTAAATAAGAATTTTCCCTTTTAAAATGTTGTTTTGCTGCCTGTAACAGTGTGCAATCGATTGCACAGAAGCAATTTTGTACAAATTTTTGAAAACTGTACTATGTAAATCGATTTACACAGTAGTGCAATTTATTTACACAGGGACATAATGTATTTTTTTTTTTGCCTTGTTTTGGGGCAGCTTTGATCCAAAATGCTTTTTCTACTCACTCCTTTGATTGTTGGTTTAGATTGCAATTTCAAATGTCCAATTTGTCTTTAAACTCAATGGACTTTGTGATGTAGATGAAGTTGGATAAATGTTCATCAATTCAAATCTACCTAAGAGTGAATTATTTAATTCATTTTTGGTGCTTTGGATTAATGATATGTTTAGTGCTTTAATCCATTTAGAGGAGTGGTTGAATTTAAAGATGAGAGAATTTTGAGATGGTGATCCAAATTATCTTATCGTTCCCCTCCCACTTTATCTTATCCCTTTCTTTTTTAATTGTACTACATGTTAAGGGATGGTGATCCCTATATCATTTATCCAAACATGAAGTACATAGATTTCTATTGACCGACCTCAAAATAGGTGCGACTTCTACATAAGTCTACTTACGATTGCTTAACATAGCGCTAAATTTTGTCCCGATTCAAATAAATGATCATTCGTGACCCAAACTTATGATTGCAAACCCAAGTATGTTAATTTGATCTCTTTGATCCAATAAACTTGAGATTAATTGTGTGGAGGCTTTGGTTCTACCAATCCTCTAATGGATCTACAACACCTTTGGTCAACGTGGATCACTTAAACATCGTTGATCATTAAATGTTACTTTTGAGGATTCCAAAATGGATGATATACTTGACAAAAAGAAAATGCAACTTGTTGTGTGGAGGCTTTGGTTCTACCAATCCTCTAATGAGTGCCAAATGCAACTTTCAAGATGGTCATCCAACTAACCACTAATTTCTAACAATTGACTTTATTTTATGCTTTTATTTTTTATGCTTTATGTACCATTTAATTTAAGCATTTACATTTCATGCCATTTTTTATTTTGCTCACTTGAGCATTTACTTTTATGTCATTTTTATTTTGCTCACTTGAGCTTTCCTTTTCCTTTTAAAGACACCTAATAATCAACATGAACCATAAAAATCTTTAATGATACTTGGACTATTTGGTTACTATCCTTGGCATTATGGAGTATTGGACTTCTTGGACTTAGGATTAGAGACCTTGGCCTATCTTGGAGACTTTGTGACTTTATTTGATATTTTGTCTGGAGTTCTTGAGGTTTACCTCAAGACATTGGGTTGTTGGTTTGTTTTGTGTGCAGGTTATTGTGATTACATACTTTGTTTGTAATCTGGAATTCACCCGTATACAACCGTTACTCTGCCCAATTTTTGCGAAGATTTAATACACTTGAAGTTTGGTTCTCTCAAGAGGTTTAGTATCTTTGCTTGCTTGGTTTCAATCCGAAGAATGGGAATTCTATATTGACTCATAATGTCAAGTCGTGGCTTCTTGTCATTTAGATGGTTCTTATCCCTAGCTTTTACCTTATGCTTTAGGATAGTCTCTTCATCTCCTCCCATCTTCTTTAATTTCAAAAATCTTCTCCCTCCTTTTAAAAACTCTTCTTATTTCTAAACTTGAAACACTTTCAGAATAAACTTGGACTTAGGTCCATGCATTTTCAAAACATTTTCATAAATAAATTTCAATCAATTTAATAATACCTTGACATTTTTGTGAGAAGACTAAAAGTCAATCAATCTCATTTCAAACCATTTTTGCCACTTTGGCTTTTTATTTTAAAACTTTTCTTAAAAGATTAGACTCTTGTCAATCCTTGTAGTGATGCAAACAACTATACTTCTATAATATGTAGTAAAGAGATATATTTTCCACTTGGGTGTTGAGTGAGGCATTGTTGATTTTAAAATCCAAGCCATATCCTCCACTTTGAGATGATGCAAATTCTCCTTTCTCATGATTGTGGGTAGTAAGTATGTTTTCCACACGGACAATGACGATGATGTCTTATCTCATAAAATTAACCAACACACTTGTGTTTCAAATTTTTAAAAGAGGAACTACGTGTACCCTGATCCCCTATTGCACGAAAGGTGGTACATAGGCACTAAAGATTCGCAACCGCGACGGGTGAAAAAATCATAAAAATATTTCTTTTCTCACCTCCACCATCCATTTTATATACAACACATTTTTATAGCCAAAATATACAGATTTTTCAAAGAGGTTCCTGCGGAGTACCATAGATGTTTAGGGTGCTAATACCTTCCCTTTGCATAACCAACCCCCTTACCTTGAATCTTTCCCCCTTTTTTTTTGGTTATTCGCTCTTTTCCCAATCCTTTGGAAACAATAAAGCGCGGTGGCGATTTTTATTTTGATTTGTATAAAGTCTAGTCAATCCAATGGCTTAGTCTTGAACATTTCTACCGCTAAAGAAAAATGGCGACTTCACTGGGGAAAGATTGACCTCTTGCTGTTCCATCCCTAAGTGGGTTGAGCCTATCTTTGTTTATATCTGTATATGTGTTATTGTGTTTATGTGTTATATTTTGTATATATGTTTGTCTGGATTTTCCCAGTTTACAGTGTACTTGGTGATTACTCAAAAGTCCTATACCCGTACTTGGACAAACTTTAAGATAGGACGGGCGGTATAGTCATGTTAACTTTGAGGGACTAATCCCAAAAAAGGAGGCATGAGATCCCTCACTCAGTGGAGGCCCCTTTGACTGTAGTGTCGTTTACCGAGTAATCGGGAAGACATACTGCTTTCGACCTGGGAGCCTGCTGAAGCTGAGGACCATAGATTACCTAACCCATCTTGGCCTTTTAGGTGTAGTGTGGAAGCTATGACGGAGTAATCCAGAAATAGTTGTCACGCGATACTATGCTCGGACGAGTCTTTCTTGAGATATTACTAATTACCGAGTTAATCGGGAAGTTGGTAATATCCGAAGGAAGGATGTAGACTCTGGGAACCTCTTAGAACCTTGTTCGGCAGGTGATAACTTTTTATACCAATACCTTATGGGTAGTACCTTCGACCTCATTCTCGTGACGTTGAACCTATGAACCCTATATGTGTGATCTTGTGTGTGATTGTTGCATCATGCATCCATTTACTCATAAGCATCTTTTGAAGAAAATAATATTTCAAGGGATTTAAAGGTTGACTATTTGTGAATATCTCAGGTACTTTTAAACCATGGATTCTGGAAAGAGAAAGACCGGGAAATACAATTTCAAGGATCCTAAGATAGATGAGTTGATCAGTCTAATTCCTGAGATCTAGTGTTCTGCATACTTTCGGAAGAAGTATGGATCCATTATTCCTCTCATGAAGCTGAAGATGAAGGAGGGTATTCTCTCAACTTTGGTCAAGTTCTATGATCTGGTGTATCACTGCTTTACTTTTCCCGATTATTAATTGATGCCAACACTAAAAGAGTATTTCTATCTATTGGATTTACCTGTTACCGATCGTGTTCCTTTTACTGGTTTGGAGGGTGAGCTAAAACCACATGAGATTGCTGCTTTGATTCATCAGGGGAAGTCTGAGGTGGAAGCCCATATGAATACCAAAGGAGGGATTAGAGGATCACCAGCTCAGTTCTTATTGGAGAAAGCTTGTTAATTTGCAAGGATGAATAGTACGGTTGCTTTTGAGGCCATCTTTACTTTACTCGCCTATGGATTATTCTTATTTCCTAATGTGGACAAGTTTGTCGACATTAACGCTATCAGGATTTTCATGATTGGAAACCCGGTTCCTACACTGTTGAGTGATGCTTATTACTCTGTTCATCTTCGGAGTTCCTATCATGGGGGAATGATTATCTATTGCACGCCTTTGTTGTACCGGTGGTTTATCTATCATATGCCTCAGTCTGATGCTTTTTGGGATGTCAAGAAGGAACCCCGTTGGGCTCCTAAGATCATGGCACTTACTCACTCGGATATTGATTGGTATCATCGAACTTACCAGGATGTGGAGGTTATTGACAGTTGTGGTAGTTTCCCCAATGTGCCTCTTCTTGGTACAAAGGGAGGAATTAACTATAACCCTGTTCTTGCACGACGACAACTTGGTTACCCGATGAGGGATAAACCGAATAGTATTCATTTGAGTAGTTTCTTTCTGAAGGAAGGAGAAGACCAGAGGGAAGTTAGGGAGCAGATTGCGAAGGCCTGGCGTCACATTCATAAGAAGAGTAGGAAGGATTTGGGACCTAGAGGTGCTTTTTCTTTGGAGCCATATCTTCAGTGGGTCTGATCGAGAGCCATTCAGTTGAAGATGCCGTATACTCGAGAGACACCCATGCCTGATTTGTTTGCGAAGACCACTTCTCCCTTATAAGATGATCTAGAAGAGATGCAGCTTGCTTTGGTTATGATACAACAGGAAAGGGATGCTTGGAAGAACAAGTTCCATACTTTAGAGAGTTCCTACAGAGCAGACCTGAAGGAGAAAGATGATTTGATCGAGATCCTTGAGAGTCGAGCGGTGGAGTCTATGGAGAGGCAAGGGGATTTATTTTATCCTAAGCCTAAAACAGGTGTTGATTACTCACTTCCTGCTTCAGATGATTGGAAGGAGGTTGCCATCAGACATGTGGAAGAAAACCAGAGGTTGAGGGCTCAGATTGTCAGGCTCACAGGGAAGCTCCAGCGTACAGATTGATCTCCATTAGTTCCTCTTCTCAGGATTTTAGATTTTATTTTCATCTTGTACTTGGGATCGTTGAAACTTGTAATCCATTTTGAAGTTATTATAATAAAAAAAATTTTAGTATTTCAAAAGCTTTATTACTTGGATGTTTGCAATATGTCTATAAACCATAAATCCCTTGAAATATTAAATGATAAAGTAAAAATAATCATATGCATTGCATATCATGCATCATATTGCACATATTTCTTGCATTTGTTATGCATATCCAGGTGTCTTACCCAGCTTCTTTACTTCACTCAGCAAGTTGACTCATCACTACAACACTCGGGCTAATTTCAAAAAGAAGATGGACAAATTAGAACAAGAGAATCGCGAGCTGCGCGAAGAAGTTTCCGCTTTGAAGGTTGGCTTGGCCAACTTGACTACTCTGATGGAAGCTCTGGTGGTTGCTCAGAATCAGCCACCGAGTGTTCAACCTCAACCAACAAGGGCAAATGCTGAAGTTCCTACTGTTCCTGTATCCGCTACTCCGGCTGTTGTTCAAAACCGTATGCCTCAGGGTTATCCATGGGGAATGCCAGAGAATTTTTCACCTGAAGGTTTCAATCTTGGCCCTCAAGATGCTCCAGTGGTTCAAAATGCTGTTACTCCTGCACCTCTTGTGGTGCATACTGTTCCTGCTGCACCTCCTTCGGTGAATTTGGTTTCGTTTGTTAATGAAGATATGTGTCGTCCTTTCCCTCCGCTGAGTGAAGACTTGGGTCTTTATGACAGAATGGATGATTTCCAAGAACAGTTTGATATAATGCAAAGAGAGATGAAGGCTCTTAGGGGAAAAGAGCTATTTGGGAAGAATGTGAATGAGTTGTGTTTGGTTCGAATGTTAAAGTGCCTGCTAAGTTCAAGGTCCCGGAGTTTGAGAAGTATAAGGGCAACACTCTCCCTCGTGCTCACTTGGTGATGTATGTAAGGAGAATGTCTATCCACACCGATGATCAGCGTCTGCTGAATCACTTTTCCAGGATAGTCTGACCGGTGCAGTGATTAAATGGTACATGAGTTTAGACAGCGCCAACATCCATACCTTTAATGACTTGGGAGAAGCATTTATAAAACAATACAAGTACAATGTGGACATGGCGCCTGACTGTGACCAGCTTAGGGCCATGGTTCAGAAAGACAGAGAATCGTTCAAAGAGTATGTGTAGAGATGGCGCGAAGTGGCTGCACAAGTGATTCCTCCCATGGAGGAAAAATAAATGACTAAAATTTTTCTGAAGACGCTAGGCGCTTTCTACTACGAAAGAATGGTAGCAAGTGCCCCAAGTGATTTTACAGAGATGGTAGGAATGGGTGTCCACCTAGAAGAGGCAGTAAGAGAAGGCCGTTTAACAAAGGGTGAAAGATCCGGAGGGGTGAAAAAGCCAGCTTATGGGTTTACAAAGAAGAAAGAAGGGGATACAAATGCTGTTATGCAAGAGAGAAGGGTAAGTTCTCCTAGAAAGAATTATCAGCGTCATCAGTAAGTCGCCTCAGTTACTCCTGTTATGAATGCCGCTTCGACTACCGTTGCTTATCAGAGACCGTCCCAACAGGGGAATCAAGGGTATAATCATAGAAGGGAGAACTATGATCCTATTCCCATGAGCTATGCAGAGATACTACCAGCATTGATTCAGAAGAAGTTGGTCCAGACACGACCACCTCCCGCCATACCATCACCATTGCCTTGGTATTATAAAGCATACCAGACGTGTGCCTTTCATCAGGGAGCACCAGAGCATAGTGTTGAGAATTGTTATCCTTTAAGGACTGAAGTGCAAAGGTTGGTGAAGTCTGGAATTTTATCTTTCAAAGACGTGGGACCTAATGTGAAAGACAATCCTCTACCCAAGCACGGGGGAGTGAATGCTGTGAATATGGCGGCCGGTTGTCCAGGCGACTTTCAATTTTTGACATTAATCTGGTTAGAGGAGATTTGGTGAAGATACACGCAGACCTCTGTGAATTCAGTTATTATACGCATGACCACGCTGGTTGTGCTATTTGCAGTACAAATATACAGGGTTGCGAGAAGATAAAGGCTGATTTACAGGAGATGATGGATGAAGTTTTAATCCATATAATCAGGCCTAGGGCAGAATATGAAGAGAAAGTGAATGCAGTTTCTAGATGTCCGGGTGAATTCAGAATTTTTGATGTGGATCATTTGAATGAGGATCTCGTGCAGTTGCATGCTACCTTCTGTCGTACTGCTGGTCAGGTGGAACACCAATATGGATCTTGTATAGTTTGTTGTCGAAATCCCCGAGGATGTTTAATTATGAGGGAAGGTGTTCAGTTGCTGTTAGACAATGGAACTATCAAGATCACAGGTCAGAGAGATGATTATCATGAGATTGATATGGTTGAAGTTTGTTTGGTGGAAGAAGAGTCAGAGGAAGAGTATGCCTCCGCAGATGAGTATTTCTCTTCAGACGAAGATTTGTTTGCCAAAAATGACTTTTTGATGGTTGATTGTGTTGAGGAAGGGGTAAACATCATTATAATTTGTTTTGGTGCACCCACTCATCTTGAGGTGGAGTACCATAGCAAACCAGTTGTTACCCCATTGGTAATTAGTCTTCCAGGTCCCGTTCCCTATGAATCAGACAAGTCTGTGCCTTACAAATACAACGCTACAATCTTAGAAGACGGGGTAGAGATTCCCATCCAGCCAATGCCAGATGTTGGAAATATAGCTGATAATAGCAGGGTGACCCGTAGCGGGCGTGTGTTTGTGCCGGTTATTCAAAGAGAAGTTATTGCTGGAAAGAAAATTGCTGAGAACGATGAGCCTAAGAAGGCTACAGGAGAGACTAGTGGAGCTACATTAGAGAAAGAAGTGGATGATATTTTGAAGATAATTAAGATGAGCGACTACAAAATTGTAGATCAGCTATTATAGACTCCTTCCAAGATATCTATCCTAGCTTTATTAATGAATTCCTCTACTCATATAGAATCACTGATGAGAGTACTAGAATAAGTTTTTGTGGAGAATGACATGTCGTAGATCAATTCAGCAGCGTAATTGGAAACATTACGTCATGTAACAATTTGAGTTTCTGCGATGATGAGTTACCAGATGAAGGGAGGAATCACAACCTGGCTCTCCACATATCTATGAACTGTAAGAATGATTCGCTGTCCAATGTGCTAATTGATAACGTATCTGTGCTGAATATTATACTGAGGAGTACCCTCATGATGTTAAAGTATCAAGGAGCACCTATGCACCCGAGTGGCATCATTGTGAAGGATTTTGATGGGTCGAGGAAATCTGTCATCGGTGAAGTGGACTTGCCCATCCATATAGGACCACATTTGTTCTTGATAACCTTCCAGGTCATGGACATTATTCCCGCATATAGTTGTTTGTTAGGACGGCCATGGATACACGAAGCAGGGGCTGTCACTTCAATTCTGCATCAAAAGTTAAAGTTTATGCGCGAAGGGAAGGTGGTGATCATAAATGGGGAGCAGGCGTTGTTGATATCCCATCTATCCTCTTTCAATATTGTAGAAGAGGATGAGGCTGCTGTTGGAACCCAGTTCCAAGCCCTATCTATTGACAACATAAGAAGGAATGAGAATTATGTGGTTTCGCTGAAGGACGCGCAGCAGGTTGTGCGCAATGGTCATAATGCAGTTTGGGGACAACTTGTGGATCCACCCGTGAACAAAAACAGAATTGGTTTGGTTTTCTCTTCGAAGATTGGCAAAGACGAAAGTTTGAAGTCAAAGTCTTCTGTGAACAGTTATCATGATGTTTTCCGCAGCGGAGGCTACCTCCATCCAATTGGTTCTGGAATTAATGTTGTTGAAGAGGATGAAGCAGAGCAGGAAGTACCGAATTATGTGACACATGGAGTCCGAGTTCAGAACTAGGTCACCGTTGATGTTCCTTCTTGCATACATATTTCAAAGTAATTTGTTTTGTTAATTTGTTTCTTTCTTTTGGAAAGATTTCACTCTTCCCAAGGTGAAAGTATTGTATGGGCTTATCTGTTTGCTTTGATTTTTAAGATCATTAATAAAAGTTGTCTTGGCTTCCAAAAATATGTCTTTATTTTCTGCTTTTTCTTGGGAAATGGTAATAAAAAAATAAAAAAACCCTTTTCAAAATAAATAATAACTGAAAATTAATCTGCATGATCACTTGTTATATGTGTCAGTCTCTAAATGCAATCATAAATCACATGTGCAGATTAATTAAAAAACCCGTTGAATACAATGACCTTGCACCCTCTCCCAACTTTGATTGTCATGTGTTTGGGGATGAAGAAGAAGATTATGATAAGATTCTAGAAGAGGTCTCACGGTTGCTTGAGCACGAGAAAAATACCATTCATCCATATAAGGAGCCTTTGGAAGTGATTAATGTGGGTTCAGAAGAAGATCCGAAGGAAGTTAAGATTGGAGCATCGTTGCATCCTGATGTAAAAAGCGGGTTGATTGAGTTGTTTAAAGAGTATGTGGATATTTTTGCTTGGTCATATCAAGATATGCCTGGTCTAGATACAGACATTGTCGAGCATCGTTTGCTGTTGAAGCCAGAGTGTCTGCCAGTTAAACAAAAGTTGAGAAGAACCCACCCAGATATGGCAGTAAAGATCAAAGAGGAGGTCCTAAAAAAGATTAATGCTGGTTTTCTTGTGACATTAGTGTATCCTTAATGGATTTCCAATATTGTCTCAGTACCGAAAAAAGACAGAAAAGTCCGCATGTGCATAGGTTACAGAGATCTAAATAAAGCTAGTCCGGAAGATGATTTTCCATTGCCTCACATTGACATGTTAGTGGACAGCACAACAAAATTCAAGGTATTCTCGTTCATGGATGGATTTTCCGGGTATAATCAAATAAGAATGGCTCCAGAGGACATGGAAAAAACAACATTTATCACACCCTGGGGAACATTCTGTTACAGAGTGATGCCCTTCGGGTTGAAGAGCGCTGGTGCAACGTACCAGAGGGCTATGACAACCCTATTCCATGATCTGATGCACAAGGAAATTGAAGTATATGTTGATGATATGATTGCAAAATCCCAAACTGAAGAAGGGCATATAAAAGATTTGTTGAAGTTGTTTCAGCGTTTGAGGAAGTATCATCTCCGCTTGAATCCAAATAAATGCACCTTTGGAGTTAGAGGGAAATTGTTGGGTTTTATCGTTAGCCAGAAAGGAATTGAAGTTAACCCTGATAAAGTCAAAGAAATTCAAGAAATGCCAGCACCAAGAACTGAAAAGCAAGTCAGGGGTTTCCTCAGGCGTTTGAATTATATTTCCAGATTCATTTCCCACATGACTGCAAAGTGTGAACCGATCTTTAAGTTGTTAAAGAAAGATCAAGGTTGTGTATGGACGGATGACTGCCAAAGGGAATTTGAGAGTATTAAAGAGTATCTGCTTGAACCTCCTATCTTGCTCCCTCCCGTAGAAGGAAGACCGTTGATTATGTATTTAATAGTGTTAGATAAATCCATGGGCTGTATTATGGGACAACAAGATGAAACAGGGAAGAAAGAGTTCGCCATTTATTATCTCAGCAAAAAGTTCACTGATTGTGAGTCGCGGTATTCCATGTTAGAAAAAACATGTTGTGCTTTGGCCTGGGCGGCAAAGCGTTTGCGGCAGTATATGTTGAATTATACCACTTGGTTGATCTCTAAAATGGATCCAATCAAGTATATTTTTAAAAAGCCTGCTCTTACTGGGAGAATTGTCCGCTGGCAGATGTTGTTATCTGAATATGATATTGAGTACCGCACTCAAAAATCTATCAAAAGTAGTATGTTGGCAGATTACCTTGCTCACCAGCCGGTGGAAGATCATCAGTTTGCAGAATATGAATTCCCCGATGAGGATGTGATGTTCCTGAAAGTGAAAGATTATGATGAACCATTGCCTGAGGAAGGCCCCGACCCTGAATCTCGTTGGAGTATGATATTTGATGGAGCGGTGAATGCTTATGGTAAAGAAATTGGTGTTGTGATCGACACTCCTCATGGATCGCACATTCCTTTTACTGCAAGGTTAACATTTGATTGCACTAATAATATGGAGGAATATGAGGCTTGCATCATGGGTCTTGAGGAAGCTATTAATCTCAGAATCAAAATTCTAGATGTGTATGGTTATTCAGCTTTGGTAATAAATCAGATTAAAGGAGAATGGGATACTCGTCACCCTGGCTTGATCCCTTACTGTGATATGGTGGGAGAACTGACTTGAGGTTTTGCGTTTGTTTTCGCAAATGTTTCGGTTGAGCAAGAGTCGCCACCGACTTTTTATTTTATCCTAAGGAAAGGTTAAAAAGCACAGTAAAAACCTTTGAGATGTTTTATTGGGTTCGGGGAGTAGATTATAGAAAGGGAAGGTATTAGCACCCTTTCTATCCATGGTTATCCATGGGCTCTTAGTTACTTGCTTAGATCAACTTGCCTTGATTTTCAATTGTTTGAAATGGTGCTTTGTGTGTGGGTTTGAAAATGTTTTGAAAAGAGGCCAATGTGGTGGCAACCTTTGTAATGATCAATGTTGGGATGTATACAAAAGTGTATGTCTTTTGAAAAGTTTTCAATGTTTTTAAAAGTTGTTTTGAAAATGTGTTGTGATGTGTGTTTTGAAAAATAGGCAAGTGTTTTTGTTTTGCAAGTTGGCAAGTAACCAAAAGCTATCTACCCTAAATTTCTCAAATATCTTTGCTATGTTTTAACCCTTTTAACAATTTTGTTCCACCATTGTATTTGGTGAACAATCTTGTGTTAGGATGTGAATGGGACGGGCGCGGGTCATCCTTTAGACCATGATTGCAATGGTGCCAAGTGTCTTTGGGCAATTTTTCTTTTAAGGGACTTGATCATTTTTAGGCAACTTTTGAAAGCGTCATCGAGGGAATATGATCATTTGATTTGTTTTGTTTTGCCAAAGACACCTAACATGCAATATGGCCCATTATTGAAGGCAACAAGTGGAATACCCTAGGGGTGCAAGTGTGATTAGTGTTGTCCATTTTCATGCTTTTATCTTGGAATTAGGTCAAACTATTTGTTTTGGTTGATTTTTGCATACAAACCCTAATTCTATCATGGCATATTTAGAAAGCTTTTAAAGTGTGGAATTTAAAGGTCCTAAATTATTACAACACAAATTATGGGATGGGGGGTACAAATGTTCAAATGGGGATGAGACTTCATAGGAGAATAGTGTCCAATATTTACAACCAAATCGAATTGCGCAAATGTAAATGTAAAGATGTATAAGAATAAAGCAATATGTGAAAGTATTTTTTGTGTAAGTGTGTGTTTTATTCATAAGTGAAATAAAAATAAATAAATAAAAAAAGGGTTAATTTGGATATTTTCATGTTTAGGGCAAAAACCCTAATTTTATAAATCAAAAGGTATTTATTATATATTATATGCAATATTTATTAATTATGTATAAAAAATAAATAAAAAGAAAGTATATTGTCAAAAAGTAATTTTTTTAAAGTTAAATATTAATAAAAATAAAAATGTATTATTTTTTGTATTTTTATCCTAAATATCCTAATAAATATGTAAATATTTATATTATTTACTAAATATATTAAATATGTATAAAAATGAAATATTTAATATTTACAAAAAAAAAAGTATATTTTTTATAAAAAAATTTCAAAAGGTAAAATAAAATAAAAATCAGAAAATAAAAGTGTTTGTATTATTTTTTGTATTTTTAAATAAAAGGTCTTATGTATTTATTTACATATAAAACTAAATGAAACCAAATAAATATCAAATAAAAATGCGAAAAATGGGAGAAAAATATTTTTAATATTTTTTCATGCTTAAATAAAAATATAGAAGCAAAATCAAAAGGAAAAAATTAAAAATAACAGATATATCTCAAAATGGGCCAGGGGGGTGCATGTGTAAAACAGTGGTGCAAAAAGGAAAAAGGTCAGGCCCAGCCCAGAAGAACTTTGTCTTCAACCTCTGGACAAACAAAACAGAGCAAACGCGTGCTTCCTGCTATCTCAAGATTCCCGGACTTTCAAGCAAAACTCATAACACCAAAAATGTAGAGCATCATGTCACGAGTTCATACATATAAAAAACTTGATCTAACTCTCAGAAATGAGAGAGAATTTCTTCTCCCCCAATTTCTAACCTAAGTTTTTATCAATGTTCAGGTCTTAAATTCTCTCAGCATATGCAATATAAATAGAAAGTGAGGATATGAGTGGCTTCAGGGACATGAGTATGACACTTTTCATTCATAAACTTAAAGCTAACTCTTCCTAGATTGAGAGATAGAAGTCCATGAACTTACCTGTTCAGCTTGGATCGTGTCTGGCAATGGAGGCACTTTCAAGGCAATGTGAGGACTTGTACAACTTGCTTGAAGTTCAGGGATGCTTCTCCCACCTTTAGCTTGCTTTGAAACCAAATGAATCAAGCTATGGAATTCAACCTGCAAAACAGAAAAAGTGAAAATGGTGAAGTTGGTTAGAGGTGTTATAGGTCGTGTCCAATGCTTGAGATAGTTTGTATAGGTGGTATGGAGTGTGTATGAACTGGTTTTGGCCAAGGCGCACGAGTGATTTGAGTTATGCCACTCAAATTGCAGGGATGCCCTGTTTGTGTGAAGTACAATGGTGTTTTGAGGTTTAGGGAGGTATGGAAGGTAGTTATCTCGTGCCTTAGCTCAGGTTTGATGTTTGGAATGTGTACAACAAGTTTGTCTAAGCTTGTGTTGGCAGAAATGTGGGTTCTCCTTCAAAATGCAAGGTTTCTTCTCACTTAAGCCAAAATTGTCAAGTACTGTTACAGGCTCCTCTAGGCCCCTCAAATGTGCTGAAAAGCTTTGTCTTGATCAGTGGGATATGTCCAATAGCTTGTGCCTAGAAGATGTGCATTGTACTTCTTGATTTGCAAACTTGACATAAAGTTGCTCTTTACAAAAATGGATAATTTGCTTTTTCTAATTAAGGACTAATCCTTCATGTAATGACCAAACTCATAGAATAACATCTTGGTACAATGGATTAGCATTTAATTTTTGAGTGTAAATGAGATTAGAGGCCTGTAATGTAGCTTGCATATGCTGAGTTTGAAAATGCACAAGTTATGAACATGCCTTTGGCCATGAATCAAAGTGACTTTTGCTCATATTGCCAAATTCGATTTTCCCAAACCACAAGGTTGTTTGATGAGTTCTTGGACATTTTGGAAAGCTTGGAATATGTACTTCAATCCATCTTTGTAATGAAAATTGAAATTCCAAGTGGAAGCATGTGAAAAGTGGCCATGAAGTTGGGAAAAAATCCTGCCTAGAATAGGTCAAAAATTTTCTAAGTTAAGAATGTTTTGCACCCTTGTTCCAAAAATCATAACTTGAGCTACAAGCTTCTTTTGAGGAAACTTTGTGAATCAAAGTTGTAGATTTTGCAATGTACTATAACTTTCATGTTTTGAGTTTTCCTTCAATCCAAATGTATCTTGAGGAAAAAGTGGGACAATGTTAGGAAAAAATTAGGGATTTTCATAACTTAGAAAAATTTCGAAGTTATGAAAATTCTTTATTTCAAACCCTAATTTGTGATTTTTGATTTCTTGGTGAATAAGTTGCATAATTTGACATGTCTTGATGAAAAATGAATCTTGACACTTGATTTTGACCAAAAAGTCAAAGTTTGACTTTTCAGTATACAGTCAAAAATTGATCAATTGACTGGAAAATTCATCTGTCAATCTTGTGCATTTGGGATCTTTTGAACTTGTTGAACATGTAAAGAAAATTCCATGGGGTCCCTGAGTCCATATGTGAGCTTGGTTGGCCATTGGCTAGGTCAAACAGTCAAAAATTGCCTTTGTACAGTCAAAACCCTAAAAATGACCATTTTGCCCTTTTGGTGATCTGATCAAATTTCTTGTGGAATTGTGATCCAAACTTGACCAAATGGTTCATATGAGTTCATAATGTTGATGTGGGTCAAATTTCATGAGGTTTGACTGTCAATTGACCACAGTTGACTTTTTCCCTAATACAGCTGATTTCTAGGTCAATTGTCCAATTGACTGGGCAAAGATTGGAATCAAGGCTTGAAACTTGGTATGGATGAACTTGTGAGTCCAACATGAAGCATGAAAGTCATCTTAGGCATTTTAGGTCAAAACATCTTTGTGCAAACACAAACCCTAATTTGGGTCAACAGTGCAAGGAGAAGTCTTGAGTAGAGCAAACCCTAACTGGATCTTGAGCTCCAAGGGTCTTGTGGTGAGAAAATGTTGAGGAAAAGGGAGGGAAAATTTTGGGGTACAACAGTTGCCCCTGTTCAATCTTCTTGCACCTGAAGAGTTATATTGGCAAGCTTGCCTTTCGCGACTCGAGGGTAAAAGGAGATTGGACACTAGAGTGCCCGGAAATTTGCACTCGCATGCTGGAGTATCAGCAATGTGATGGCGGGAATGGGCTTATAGATGCCATTTGGAGATAGAATGGATAGGAGGATGGGCTTATAGATGCCATCTGGAGACGTGACAGAACCTTGTCGGGAATGGGCTTATAGATGCCATTTGGAAGTGTTGATCGCGTAAGAGATTCCTTAGCGAGCAACTTGCGTACTTTGAGAAAGAAAGATGGTTTCCTGGCTTTCTACAGGTTTTGATTTTCAGTCTCTTCATGCAGGTATGCCCTGGCTGGATACAGGTATCGAATCTACAATTGGTTGTTCATAGATGTGCCCTGGCTAGATACATGAATCGAATCTGGAACTGTTGTCTAAAGATGTGCCCTGGCTGGATACAGGTATCGAATCTGGAATTGTCATCTACAGATATTCCCTGGCTGGATACAGGTATCGAATCTGGAAATTTGTCGAAAGGTTGGTAGAGATAGCTTTCCTGGCTGGATACAGGTGTGAACCTCTGACCTGAGAATGAAAGATAATTTCCTGGCCTGTTATAGGGGTTGATCTTCAAACTCTTCATGCAGATATGCCCTGGATAGATACAAGAATCGAATCTACAATCACTCACTCACAGACATGCCCTGGCTAGATACAGGTATCGAATCTGGAGCTGCGATAGTTGATAGTAATCATCTTTTGATTGACCTTTTCCCGAAAAGGTAAAACATCAGTTGTATGTAATGTATGAAATGCATGATGTCATGATGCTCAAAATGAGATAGTGTTGTATGCACTTTATCATGTATGTAAGCAGGATGTATGAAATGTGAAATGTCTATGAATGTATTTTTGTCTAGGAAAATAAATCCTTGACGACTGGCCGGGGAATCAAATCCTGGGCTGATGTTGAAGAGTAGAATTCTTCGCTTCCGCTGGGGATGATGGTTGCAAAAATAAACCGGTAGGAGAAGATGACTCCTTTGGGGAATAAATTTGTTGGAGAGATTACTCTGCGGGGTATTACTCTATGGGAAGAGATACTTCGCTGAGGTTTTGATGAGAGCTCCGCTGGGGATTCCACTGATGAGTTATGTTGGGGAATTTGATGAACTCCGCTGGGGAATAGGAAAAACTTCGTCGAGGGCGATCTTTCCGTGGCAATTAGCTGAGGATAACCCAGTTATACCCTGGTGGGGAAATAACCTTTGAATAAAGTCGGGGAGAGACATACTCTGCAGGGGATAAGCTTCCAGAATCTACTGGGGATAAGCTTCAAAGCCTGATGGGGATATGGATTCCACTTTCTTGGGGAAACTTTTCAGACTGTACTGGGGTGTTCGTATTCCGCCGAGGAACAATCTTATATTAAGACTGCCGGGGATGCTTATTGAGGAATGTCTATACTCCGTTGGGGAATGTTGAGATCTTCTGGGGATACCCAACTTCCTTAAGGCTGACAGTAGACTGACCCTACTTGGAGAGAGTATTGTTGAATTGCTAGGAGAATTGAGGTGACTTGGTTACGTTATTCAGCCGAACCTACCTTGGTACCTTGGTGGACAGAGCAACTAGATTGCTTGGCCAATTCTATATTTCCCCTGTTTCTGATGTCATCTGTAATTAATCCTTCGTTTCGCATGCAAGTATTTATGATTAGCAATTAATGTCAAATGCATATATCAAAAATGAACATTGGACGTTGTTCGCAAAACAAAACAGAAAAAGGAAAAACAAATGGGTAATTTGTCTGAAAAATTGAACTTGTATTGATTTTGAAATTTGCCTGTAAATAGGCGTTTACGTACAGGAGGCTGACGTCCTAGTAAGAGAACGCCGCCGAACAACATAGAGTATATACAATTTTGAAAAGGAAACAAAACAGCTATGTGAAAAATAATCCCACTGGGTTTCAACTCTGCTATCGCCTTTATGTCTTCAAGCGTCTCATCACTTTGTTGTTTAGTTGAAGATGAAGCTGATTGATCGATGCCGAAGTCTGATGGTTGATGTCGAATTCTGGATGCAAGGTGATCCATTGAGACATAGTATTACGCTTTATCCCTAACTTTTACCTGGACCGCCCTTTCGGGTTTTCAGTCCACCGGGATACCCATTTTTTCCCAAGCCGCCCTTTCAGGTTTTCGACTTGCCGAGTGTACAGATTTTTTCATTTCATCCCTTATTTTTGCCCGAACCCTTTTGGTTCGCCGGGAAGCCCTTATTTTTGCCTAGGTGTGTCAACCTAGCGGATCTTTTATTTATGCGTAGTATCTTTTTACTATGTCTGCATTGGCGGGGTGAGGAAGGTCGTCACCATCCATGGTGGTTAGGATCATAGCTCCTCCTGAGAAGATGTGCTTAACAACAAATGGCCCTTCGTACGTAGGGGTCCATTTTCCCCGGGGATCACTTTGAGGAAGAATGATGCGCTTGATTACCAGGTCTCCGACTTGATACTCTTGTCGTCTGACCTTCTTGTTAAATGCCCTGATCATCCGTTTTTGGTATGTCTGACCATGACAAATAGCAGTGAGTCTTTTTTTGTCAATTAGGTTTAATTGATCAAGCCGAGTCTGGATCCAGTCATCTTCGCTCAAGTCTGCATCCTTCATTATCCGGAGAGAGGGTATCTGGACTTTAATAGGCAAGACTGCCTCCATGCCATAGACCAAGGAAAAGGGAGTTGCCCCTGTCGACGTCCGTGCTGAGGTACGGTACCCATGAAAAGAAAACGGCAACATCTCGTGCCAATCCTTATAGGTCACTGTCATCTTCTGCACAATCTTCTTGATATTCTTATTCGCTGCTTCTACAGCCCCACTCATCTTCGGCCAGTAGGGAGAAGAGTTGTGGTGTTGTATCTTGAATTGCTCACAGAGCTCAGTGATCATCTTGTTGTTAAGATTGGTACCATTGTCCGTAATGACCCTCTCAGGTACACCGTATCGACAGATCAGGTTGTGCCGAATGAACCGTGCCACGACGCTCTTGGTTACGGTGGCGTAGGAAGCTGCTTCAACCCACTTTGTGAAGTAATCAATTGCTACTAGGATGAAGCGATGCCCGTTGGATGCCGTAGTTCGGATCTCGCCGATCATATCAATGCCCCACATTGCAAAAGGCCAAGGTGCCGTCAGGACGTTCAGAGGAACTGGAGGAATATGCACCTTATCAGCATAGATCTGACATTTATGACAAGTTCGCGAGTGCTGATAACAGTCGGCTTCCATTGTGGACCAGAAATATCCTGCCCGGAGGATTTTCTTTGCCATGGTGTTTCCACTGGAATGTGTTCTGAAAGTACCTTCATGTAGCTTTGCCATGATCCTTTCTGCTTCAGTCTTATCCACACAACGCAGTAAGGTTGAATCATGGTTTCGCTTGTAGAGAATGCCATTGCTGAGGAAGAATTTTGCTGCAAACCTTCTCAGGAATTTCTTGTCATTAACCGATGCGCCTTCGGGGTATTCTTGAGCTTCAAGGTACCTCTTCACTTCATGATACCAGGGTTTTTCAGTTACCTCTTCGGCCTCAAGATCGCAGCAATATGCAGGTTCATCCAATTTCCAGATAATTATCTGGGGCGCTTCGTTATCCCATTTGACTTTGAACTGATTGATCACGAGAGCGGAATCTCCGAAGACACTCAGAAACTTGATCCTTAAGTCAATTGCAGCTTGAAGACCCATGATACATGCCTCATACTCCTCCATGTTGTTGGTGCAGTTGAAACACAATCGGACGGTAAGTGGAGTATGAGTGCCTTTGGGGGATATGATCACAGCGCCGACACCATTACCCAAAGCGTTCGAGGCTCCGTCAAAATGCATAGACCATCGGGATCCTTCCTCAGGTCCTTCATCCGGTCCAGGTACTTCACAATCAGTCACCACCATGATATCCTCGTATAGAAATTCAAAGTTCATCGACTGGTAGTCGTCCACAGCCTGGTGTGCCAAATGGTCTGCTAATACACTTCCCTTGATTGCTTTTTGAGTCGTGTATTGGATGTCATATTCCGTCAAGATCATTTTCCATCTTGCTATTCTTCTGGACAAGGCGGGCTTTTCGAATATGTACTTGATTGGATCCATTTTTGAAATCAACAGAGTAGTGTGAGTCAACATATACTGTCTCAGCCGGCGAGCAGCCCATACCAGAGCGCAACAAGTTTTCTCGAGCAGTGAGTACCGAGTCTCACAGTCGGTAAACTTTTTGCTTAGGTAATAAATAGCGTGCTCTTTTCGGCCAGACTCGTCATGCTGCCCCAACACACACCCCATTGAGTTGTCAAGTACTGTCAAGTATAAGATTAGAGGTATCCCTTCAACCGGTGGCATAAGAATGGGTGGTTCTTGGAGATACTCTTTGATTCTCTCGAAAGCGGCCTGACATTCATCGTTCCAACGTACTACTTGGTCTTTCTTCAGTAGCTTGAAGATTGGTTCACAGGTAGCAGTTAGATGTGAGATGAATCGGGCAATGTAGTTCAACCGTCCTAGAAAGCCTCTGACTTCTTTCTCTGTCTTGGGAGTTGGCATCTCTTGTATGGCTTTCACCTTGGCAGGTTCCACTTGAATGCCTTTGCGCTTACGATGAAGCCTAGCAATTTTCCAGATCTCACCCCGAAGGTGCACTTGTTCGGGTTCAACCTCAGCTTGTACAACTTTAGATGGTCAAACAGTTTCCGTAGATGGTCAAGGTGTTCCTCCTCAGTTTGGGACCTTGCAATCATATCGTCGACATATACTTCTATCTCGTGATGGATCATATCATGAAATAAAGAAACCATGGCACGTTGGTAGGTTGCCCCAGCATTTTTCAACCCAAAAGGCATGACCTTGTAGCAAAAGGTGCCCCACTGAGTAACAAAAGTGGTCTTCTCCATGTCTTCAGGAGCCATCTTGATCCGATTATAACCAGAGAAGCCGTCCATGAAGGAGAATACTTTATGCTGAGCAGTGTTGTCAACCAGAACGTCGATATGAGGCAGAGGGAAATCATCCTTAGGGCTTGCCCTGTTCAAATCCCTGTAATCAACACACATTCGAACCTTACCATCCTTCTTCGGCACTGGAACCACGTTGGCAACCCACTGAGGGTAAGAAGTCACTGCTAGAAACCCGACATCAAATTGTTTCATAACCTCAGCTTTGATTTTCTCGGACATTTCTGGACGCATACGGCGGACCTTCTGTTTTACCGGAGGGCATTCTTCCTTGGTAGGCAGGTGATGAACCACAATGTCGGTATCCAACCCAGGAATGTCTTCGTAAGACCAGGAAAAGATTTCCACATAGTCTTGAAGCATCTGAATCAACTGTTGCTTCACACTGAACTCTAGATTGGCACCAATCTTGACCTCTTTTCTGTCTGTCTCCGTACCCAGATTTACTGTTTCCACTGGCTCTTCATGTGGTTGAATGGCCCTCTCTTCCTGGAGTAGTAGTCTTGCAAGTTCACCAGGCACTTCGGAATCATCTTCACCTTCGTCTTCAGCTAAGTTGATCGGATTTTCGAAGTCATAACTGGCAGTAGCAGAGTCGTTACCAGTGAGATTCAGAGTGGATTGGAACCTGTATAAGTGAGTGTGTGTAAATATAGTTGTTTTGCAATATATAATAAAGAAAGAAAAGGAGTGCAAGATTTTGAAATGCAACAAACGTCCAATGTTTTGATTAATGATATATGAAAATGTCATACAAAAGCCCTCACAAATGGAGCCACGGTGCCCCGGGTAGGACACCAAGCCAGAAAAGTTTCAACATATTGTTTGTTACAAATTGAAAACAAAAGAGTTCATTACTGAGTGACAAAAGTAATAGGTGTAAAGTCTTTGGCAGTACAGTTGCTTGGTCCACTGTCAGTTGTTGGGTAGATCCAGCTATCGAATTCAGATTCCTCCACGTCGTCTTCAATAGCATTCACTCCTGGGTTGGTGACGAACACAGGAGGTCTTCCAATCCTTGCTTTGCGAACAGCCTTCTGAGCCTCTGCAGTGAAGCCCAAACCAAACTTGTCGGTCTTCAGAGTGAAGTCAGGAAGTCGGCCCCAATTTGTGCATTCACCCTTCTCGATCACAGCCCGGGCATCCTTTAAGGAAGCCATTTTCAAAGGAGGGTCTTCAATCACAGTTTCAGCTGATGCTAATGTCTGAGGCACCTCTTCAAAGTGCTGGAGTGGGGTTTCAATGAATTCTCCATCCATCTCTATGTACCGAAACAAGTTTAAGTGGCTGACCATATACTCTTCTTCCCCTTGAACTGTAACAATTTTCCCTCTGACTGGGTATTTAAGCTTTTGATGTAGTGTGGAGGTCACAGCTCCGGCCTTGTGGATCCATGGACGACCCAACAAACAAGAGTAGGATGGACGAATGTCCATCACATAGAAAGTTGAATCAAAAACTTGCGAACCAACCCTGATTGGAATGTCAACTTCACCATGTACCATCCTTTTCGAACCGTCAAAGGCTCGGACAACAATGTTACTGGGCTTGAGCTCTAAACCCTCACAATCTAACCTGTCTAGGGCCTTCTTGGGAAAAACGTTCAGTGAAGAACCGGTGTCTACCAACACGTGGGCAAGAGTAGTGCCCCTGCATTCAATGGAGACATGCAGAGTGTCGTTATGGTTCTTTCCTTTTGCAGTCAGATCGGCGTCAGAGAAGCCCAACCCATTATCGGCAGTCAAGTTGGCCACACAATCGGTAAATTGATCAGCAGACGTTTCTTGCGGCACATGGGCCGTCTTCAGGAAGGAAATCAGGGCCTTGGCATGGGCCTCTGAACACAATAACAGTGATAGCATAGAAGTTTTTGATGGGGTGTGCCCCAATTGCTCAACTACATTGAAATCACTTTTCTTGATAATCTTGAGGATCTCCTCCATCTCTTGCTGGGAGGCTTCAACAGTGGTTGTCTTCGGCGCCTCCGTCAGGGCAGGAAAATCAGTAGCAATCCTTTTGCCCCGGGTGTCAGATGACTCGGCAGCAGGGGTAGAAACAGGATCTTGATTAGGAAAGGGAACAGGCATACTTGCGGGTGTGATGATAAGAGGTTTCTGAATAGCTGGTGGCGAAATATCTGGTGAAAACATCCTACCACTGCGAGTAATTTTGGCAGGCCCGGTGATGTTACTGACACTAGTACTTGTATCAAACTCTTGCTTCACTCCGAGCACATAAACATCTGCCCCATAGTGCCACATGACAGCTTTGTCGGACGTATAAGGGAGATGCCCCGGAACAATAATGATGATAGGAGCAATCTTCTGAGTGGATATGATTTTGACAGGCTTCTTTGAAGGAGCCTTGGAAGGTTTGTTGAAAATAGGGACAATAGAAACTTCTTCGGCGGGGACAGCAGGAACAACAATCTTCTCGAACAAAATTTCCTTGCTATCCATCAGGCTTTGGATACCTGATTTCAGCAACGGACAACCAACAGGTGAAACAACACATATAAGGCAATCTTCACCATATCCCGGAAATAAACCGGCTAGCAACAGATTCCTTTTAACAGTCGATAACGGAGTAACAATCTCTTCCACGGAGGCTACGTATCGGTCTTCTTCCACAGCATTCACTCCATGCTGGGGCATGGGAGCAGTCACAACATTGGGCCTTTCGGGTGCCTCAAACTGTATTTCCTTAGCATCAATAAGGTCTTGAACCTTATTCCTTAGAGCCCAGCAATCGTCCGTAGTATGCCCGGGGCTATCAGAGTGATAAGCGCAACGGGCGTTGGGGTTGTACTTCAGAGAAGCTGTGTTCACTACCTTCGGAGCTTCTTTGACAGTTACCAGATTGGTTGACAGTAGTTACGGCAAAATATGAGACAGGGTCATGCTGAGCCGAGTGTACTGCCTTTTGGGTCTCTCACCCCTTTGTTGATTATACTGCTGAGGAGCAGCAGCAGGCTTTGAAATTACCAATGCATTGACAGCTTGGTGGCGTTCCGGCTTAATTTGTCTCCTGGGACCATAAACAACACTGGCTTCCTTCTTGGAAGGCTTTTTCTCAGTACTCGCGGAGGCACCTTTCTGTATCTTCCCTGACTTGATACCAGCTTCTATCCTCTCACCAGTCAAGATCAAATCTGTAAACCCAGCAGAGGAATTACCAATCAGATGATTGAATAATGGACCAGACAGGGTCCCTAGGAACATGTCAACAAGTTCACGGTCAGTCAAAGGAGGATGCACCCTGCCAGCCAGATCTCTCCACTTTTGCGCATACTCCTTGAATCCTTCGCCCGTCCCCAGTGACATACCCTGAAGTTGGGTACGCGTAGGAGCGAGGTCAGAATTGTACTGATATTGTTTATAAAAGGCAGTAGCCAAGTCCTCCCAGTTTCGAATACTGGCTCCATCTAGCTGATAGAACCATTCGAGTTGAGACCCCGAAAGGCTATCCTGAAAGAAATGGATCCATAGGTTCTTGTCTGCAGTGTAAGGTTGGATCTTCCTTACATATGATCTGAGATGCAGCTTAGGACAGGAAGCCCCGTCGTACTTTGCAAAGGCAGGCGCCTTGAACTTGTGTGGGATCACCACCCATAAGATAAACCTAGATCTCCGAAATCCAACCCCGACACATTTTGAATCTCCATGGCACTTAAACGGTCCTCTAGTTGCTTGTATCTGTCTGCAGCAGGAGGGTACTGTTCATCATTGTAATCCGTCTCATTGTCGGAGACTGCAGGACTAGGAGCCCTTCCCCCTTGGGGACTGTCTTTCTCTGCAGAGGAAGTAGCCTGATCAGCCTCATTATGTAGTGTATTCCCAAAACTTCGTCCAGTGTTGAACAGCGCAGTCCTCCTCTTCTTCTTCTTCTTCAAGAGCAGAGTCTTCAACTCTTGTTGACCTTGGGCTAAGCTCATGACCAGCTCTTGAAATTGGGCGTTCTGGGCCTGGAGGGCCTTGATAGCTTGTTCATTGGATGATTCAGGATTCATGATGACTGTTCAAATAAATAGTGAAGAAGATTAAGCAACCTGTAGAAAAAGGGTTCCTGTTATGCATATGATGCAATGAGATGCGCATGATTTATGTTTTCAAAGACAAACGGGATTCAACTTTGTAGACCAAAAGGAAACACACTTCATTAGATTCAAACTTTAAATTGTTCCACAACTTGCCCTTAGGCATTACAAAAAATGAAAATACTGAAAAGGAAATAGAAGTTGTAAAAGAAACATCCAAAGCCCATCAGTGCTCCCATGGCCTCCTCTTCTCAGTACGGATATAGTCATTCAGGATCCGCTCTTCCTCCAATTGCTTAGTCAACTTCTAGATCTTCCGTTCTTGTTCGTTGAACTTTTCCCGATAAAAATCTTGTTCTTCCTGTAGCTGCGCCCAAGATCTCTTTAGTGTATCAAAATCGGTGGGTATCTGAGGAGGGAGGACAGTTGGAGGAACCCCGTCTTCATCAGGAGATTCAAGAATGATAGGCCTGACAGCTTCGTATGGCATACCTATCTTCTGAGCACGGATGCGGACCCATCTGCAATAGGGTTCCAATGGTAGAGAAGTCTTCGGTCCCAACTCATGTGGGTCAGCTTTGTGAATTCTGTCCCAAGCCTTAATGAATCCATGGCGTATTTTGTCACTGCCTACCTGAAACTCAAAACTGAAGTGAGGAACCAACATCTCATGAGGCCCTGCTCTTCTGGCTCTTCCAAATTGACGGAGAGCTAAACATGGATTATAAGAGATTCCTCCCTGGGTACCGATCAATGGAACATTAGGGTATTCTCCGCAACGATCAATAACAGCTACCTCATCCAAACCTCTGAGAGTCCAAGTGATGTCATTATCAGTGAGAGACATTAACCTATGAGCCCAACCCTTTCCTTCTTCATTCTTCAGCACGAACTTAGGAAGGTGCGAAATAAACCACCTCACTAACAAAGGAGCACAACACCATGGAGTTCCCCGTCTTCGGGCAGTACGAGCATAGAGTTGTTGCAGGATATCACCCAAAAGAGTGGGTACAGGGTTCCGAGACATGAAGATCCTTATGGCATAGATATTGATAAAGGTATCAGGATTTGGAAACAATACCAGTCCATAAATTAAAAGAGCTAGAATGTCTTCGTGCACCTTGAAGTCTAAGTCATCCCAGAAACTATTAGCTTTGCCCACCAGAAATTTAACTAAGAAGCCCTTAACTCCACTTCTAGTTTCCCAGTTAGCCATTACCTCTTCTTTGGTCAAGGGCAGGACTGTAGCAATCTCTTCAGGCCTAAGAGTCTTCTCCCAACCAGTGAATGGAGTTTGCTCCAAAACAGGGATACCAAGCAAATCAGAGAATTCTTCCAGGGTAGGGACCAGCTGGAAGTCTTGAAAGGTGAAACAATGATACAGGGGATCATAAAACTGGGTCAGGACACTCGTCAGTTGTTGGTCCCACTTTGAAGTGACTAACCCAAGGAGAGAACCATGCCTCTTGATGAAGGAAGTAGTTTTTGGAATCCTATCAACCAAATCCTTGAGCAAAGTAGGTGGTTGAACAAAGTTGAGCCGGATAGTATTCCTACGCACGGGCATCATGATGTCCTACAAAACAGAGCAAAGATGAAACCCTCTTGTCTTTGAAATGGGTCAGTCCTTATGCAGGATGTATGCAATGGTATGATGGTATGATGCTATGATGAAGCACACCACAAGTATTCACAAAGGCAAGCATGATAAGGCACACAAGTCACACAAGACAACCCTTAGGGTTTAGGCCAGCATGAAGTTTAGGTATTACCCTCTTTTAGTTTCGTTGGTTAAAACCTGTCCTATCAAAAGTAACCGGGTTCTAGAGGATCTCAATATCATTGACTACCCTCAATCGGTCATAACTCCAGCATCGCAATCTTTTCTTGCGGCCAGAACCATCGCGAGAGTTTAGCCTCAATGAGTGTAGCATACTGCTACTGTTCTATGGCCAAGTTGGGTCAATTTAGGGTTCTAAGGTCGGTTGGTGCTTAATGACTCCTTAGAAGACCCATATTCTCCTCGTTGCAACACAAGGGATATCAGTACAGACCAAGGTGTCACACCAACGTAGCCACTGCTTCACCCATGTCGGTCTACGCCGGACAGGTCCCTCATAGATTATGCTACCTAAAAGGGTATTCCCCAGATCTGGGTTAGGATCTATGAAACTCCGATGCAAAGCCTACAAATATAAAAGCAAACAAAGCAAACAATTGAAAACAAGAGTGATCTAAGCCCTAAGGTTACTCCACTTTTAAGTTCTCCCCAGCAGATTCGCCAGTTCTGTGATACGGTGGGAGAACTGACTTGAGCATTTGCGTTTGTTTTCGCAAATGTTTCGGTTGAGCAAGAGTCGCCACCGACTTTTTATTTTATCCTAAGGAAAGGTTAAAAAGCACAGCAAAAACCTTTGAGATGTTTTCTTGGGTTCAGGGAGTAGATTATAGAAAGGGAAGGTATTAGCACCCTTTCTATCCATGGTTATCCATGGGCTCTTAGTTACTTGCTTAGATCAACTTGCCTTGATTTTCAATTGTTTGAAATGGTGCTTTGTGTGTGGGTTTGAAAATGTTTTGAAAAGAGGCCAATGTGGTGGCAACCTTTGTAATGATCCATGTTGGGATGTATACAAAAGTGTATGTCTTTTGAAAAGTTTTCAATGTTTTTGAAAGTTGTTTTGAAAATGTGTTGTGATGTGTGTTTTGAAAAATAGGCAAGTGTTTTTGTTTTGCAAGTTGGCAAGTAACCAAAAGCTATCTACCCTAAATTTCTCAAAGACCTTTGCTATGTTTTAACCCTTTTAACAATTTTGTTCCACCATTGTATTTGGTGGACAATCTTGTGTTAGGATGCGAACGGGACGGGCGCGGGTCATCGTTTAGACCATGATTGCAATGGTGTCAAGTGTCTTTGGGCAATTTTTCTTTTAAGGGACTTGATCATTTTTAGGAAACTTTTGAAAGCGTCATCGAGGGACTATGATCATTTGATTTGTTTTGTTTTGCCAAAGACACCTAACATGCAATATGGCCCATTATTGAAGGCAACAAGTGGAATACCCTAGGGGTGTAAGTGTGATTAGTGTTGTCCATTTTCATGCTTTTATCTTGGAATTAGGTCAAACTATTTATTTTGGTTGATTTTTGCATACAAACCCTAATTCTATCATGGCATATTTAGAAAGCTTTTAAAGTGCGGAATTTAAAGGTCCTAAATTATTACAACACAAATTATGGGATGGGGGGTACAAATGTTCAAATGGGGATGAGACTTCATAGGAGAATAGTGTCCAATATTTACAACCAAATCGAATTGCGCAAATGTAAATGTAAAGATGTATAAGAATAAAGCAATATGTGAAAGTATTTTTGTGTAAGTGTATGTTTTATTCATAAGTGAAATAAAAATAAATAAAAAAAGGGTTAATTTGGATATTTTCATGTTTAGGGCAAAAACCCTAATTTTATAAATAAAAGGTATTTATTATATATTATATGCAATATTTATTAATTATGTATAAAAAATAAATAAAAAGAAAGTATATTGTCAAAAAGTAATTTTTTTAAAGTTAAATATTAATAAAAATAAAAATGTATTATTTTTTGTATTTTTATCCTATCCTAATAAATATGTAAATATTTATATTATTTACTAAATATATTAAATATGTATAAAAATGAAATATTTAATATTTACAAAAAAAAAAGTATATTTTTTATAAAATGTTTTCAAAAGGTAAAATAAAATAAAAATCAGAAAATAAAAGTGTTTGTATTATTTTTTGTATTTTTAAATAAAAGGTCTTATGTATTTATTTACATATAAAACTAAATGAAACCAAATAAATATCAAATAAAAATGCAAAAAATGGGAGAAAAATATTTTTAATATTTTTTCATGCTTAAATAAAAATATAGAAACAAAATCAAAAGGAAAAAATTAAAAATAACAGATGTATCTCAAAATGGGCCAGGGGGTGCATGTGTAAAACAGTGGTGCAAAAAGGAAAAAGGTCAGGCCCAGCCCAGAAGAACTTTGTCTTCAACCTCTGAACAAACAAAACAGAGCAAACGCGTGCTTCCTGCTATCTCAAGATTCCTGGACTTTCAAGCAAAACTCATAACACCAAAAATGTAGAGCATCATGTCACGAGTTCATACATATAAAAAACTTGATCTAACTCTCAGAAATGAGAGAGAATTTCTTCTCCCCCAATTTCTGACCTAAGTTTTTATCAATGTTCAGGTCTTAAATTCTCTCAGCATATGCAATATAAATAGAAAGTGAGGATATGAGTGGCTTCAGGGACATGAGTATGACACTTTTCATTCATAAACTTAAAGCTAACTCTTCCTAGATTGAGAGATAGAAGTCCATGAACTTACCTGTTCAACTTGGATCGTGTCTGGCAATGGAGGCACTTTCAAGGCAATGTGAGGACTTGTACAGCTTGCTTGAAGTTCAGGGATGCTTCTCCCACCTTTGGCTTGCTTTGAAACCAAATGAATCAAGCTATGGAAGTCAACCTGCAAAACAGAAAAAGTGAAAATGGTGAAGTTGGTTAGAGGTGTTATAGGTCGTGTCCAATGCTTGGGATAGTTTGTATAGGTGGTATGGAGTGTGTATGAACTGGTTTTGGCCAAGGCGCACGAGTGATTTGAGTTATGCCACTCAAACTGCAGGGATGCCCTGTTTTTGTACAGTACAATGGTGTTTTGAGGTTTAGGGAGGTATGGAAGGTAGTTAGCTCGTGCCTTAGCTCAGGTTTGATGTTTGGAATGTGTACAACAAGTTTGTCTAAGCTTGTGTTGGCAGAAATGTGGGTTCTCCTTCAAAATGCAAGGTTTCTTCTCACTTAAGCCAAAATTGTTAAGTGCTGTTACAGGCTCCTCTAGGCCCCTCAAATGTGCTGCAAAGCTTTGTCTTGATCAGTGGGATATGTCCAATAGCTTGTGCCTAGAAGATATGCATTGTACCTCTTGATTTGCAAACTTGACATAAAGTTGCTCTTTACAAAAATGGATAATATGCTTTTTCTAATTAAGGACTAATCCTTCATGTAATGACCAAACTCATAGAATAACATCTTAGCACAATGGATTAGCATTTAATTTTTGAGTGTAAATGAGATTAGAGGCCTGTAATGTAGCTTGCATATGTTGAGTTTGAAAATGCACAAGTTATGAACATGCCTTTGGCCATGAATCAAAGTGACTTTTGCTCATATTGCCAAATTCGATTCTCCCTAACCACAAGGTTGTTTGATGAGTTCTTGGACATTTTGGAAAGCTTGGAATGTGTACTTAAATCAATCTTTATAATGCAAATTGAAATTCCAAGTGGAAGCATGTGAAAAGTGGCCATGAAGTTGGGGAAAAATCCTGCCTAGAATAGGTCAAAAATTTTCTAAGTTAAGAATGTTTTGCACCCTTGTTCCAAAAATCATAACTTGAGCTACAAGATTCTTTTGAGGAATCTTTGTGAATCAAAGTTTTAGATTTTGCAATGGAATATAACTTTCATGTTTTGAGTTTTCCTTGAATCCAAATGTATCTTGATGAAAAAGTGGGACAAAGTTAGGAAAAAATTAGGGATTTTCATAACTTAGAAAAATTCTAAGTTATGAAAATTCTTCATTTCAAACCCTAATTTGTGATTTTTGATTTCTTGGTGAATAAGTTTCATAATTTGACATGTCTTGATGAAAAATGAATCTTGACACTTGATTTTGACCAAAAAGTCAAAGTTTGACTTTTCAGTATACAGTCAAAAATTGATCAATTGACTGGAAAATTCATCTGTCAATCTTGTGCATTTGGGATCTTTTGAACTTGTTGAACATGTCAAGACAATTCCATGGGGTCCCTGAGTCCATATGTGAGCTTGGCTGGCCATTGGCTAGGTCAAACAGTCAAAAATTGCCTTTGTGCAGTCAAAACCCTAAAAATGACCATTTTGCCCTTTTGGTGATCTGATCAAATTTCTTGTGGAATTGTGATCCAAACTTGACCAAATGGTTCATATGAGTTCATAATGTTGATGTGGGTCAAATTTCATGAGGTTTGACTGTCAATTGACCACAGTTGACTTTTTCCCCAATACAGCTGATTTCTAGGTCAATTGTCCAATTGACTGGGCAAAGATTGGAATCAAGGCTTGAAACTTGGTATGGATGAACTTGTGAGTCCAACATGAAGCATGAAAGTCATCTTAGGCATTTTAGGTCAAAACATCTTTGTGCAAACACAAACCCTAATTTGGGTCAACAGTGCAAGGAGAAGTCTTGAGCAGAGCAAACCCTAACTGGATCTTGAGCTCCAAGGGTCTTGTGGTGAGAAAATGTTGAGGAAAAGGGAGGGAAAATTTTTGGGTACAACACTTACAAAGATTATGCTAGAAGATTACTACCCTTCTTCAATAAAGTTGAATTCCATCACATTCCCAGAGGTGAAAATCAAATGGCGGATGCTCTGGAAACTCTGGCTTCCATGTACCAAGTGAATACTTGGAATGATATACCCCGTATTACAGTTCGACGGCTGGATAGGCCCGCTCATGTGTTTACAACAAAGGAGGTAGCAGATGAAAAACTTTGGTATTATGACATCCAGCATTTTCTTCAGACTCAGGAATACCCGATTGGTGCGTCGAGGAAAGATAGAAAGACACTAAGAAGATTGGAAGGCAGTTTCTTCCTCAGTGAAAATGTGTTATACAAGAGAAATTATGACATGGTCTTGCTCAGATGCGTGGATAGACACGAAGTAGACATGTTGATGCATGAGATTCATGAAGGTTCATTTGGCACTCATGCTAATGGGCATTCGATGGCTAAAAAGATGCTAAGGGCAGGTTACTATTAGTTGACAATGGAATCTGATTGTTACAAATTTGCAAAGAAGTGCCATAAATGCCAGGTTTATGCAGACAAGGTCCATGTGCCTCCGACACTTCTCAAGGTGATTTCCTCCCCATGGCCTTTCTCTATGTGGGGTATAGACATGATCGGGATGATAGAACCCAAAGCTTCAAATGGACACCATTTCTTCTTGGTAGCAATTGACTACTTTTCCAAATGGGTAGAGGCTTCTTCTTATGCCAATGTTACCAAACAGGTGGTTGTGTGTTTCATAAAAAATAATCTTATATGCTGGTATGGTGTGCCGAGTAGAATCATCACTGACAATGGCTCGAATTTGAACAACAAGATGATGACAGAACTGTGTGAAGAATTCAAGATTGTCCATCACAATTCGTCTCCATATAGGCCAAAGATGAATGGGGCTATTGAAGCTGCTAATAAGAATATCAAGAGAATTATCCAGAAAATGGTTGTTACTTATAAGGATTGACATGAAATGCTCCCTTTTGCTCTGCATGGATATCGAACATCTGTCCGCACTTCAACAGGAGCAACCCCGTTCTCCCTGGTATATGGAATGGAAGTTATACTCCCTATTTAGGTAGAGATTCCCTCGTTGCGTGTGATAATGGAAGCCAAGTTCACAGAGGCTGAATGGGTCCAGAACAGGTTTGACCAATTGAATTTGATTGAAGAGAAGAGAATGACAACTTTATGTCATAGGCAGTTATATCAGAAAAGAATGAAGAAAGCATTTGATAAAAAGGTCAAACCTCGTGAATTCAGAGAAGGCGACCTCGTGCTCAGGAAGATCATATCTTTTAACACTGATTCTAGGGGCAAGTAGTCTCCCAATTTTGAATGCCCGTATGTTGTCAAGAAAGCCTTCTCTGGTGGTGCATTAATTCTTGAAACTATGGATGGCGAGGAGTTCCCACGTCCCATGAATGCTGACGCGGTCAAGAAATAGTTTGCCTAAAGAAATAAAAGAACAACTCGCTAAGTTGAAAACCCGAAAGGGCGGCTTAGGCAAAAAGGAGCGTCTCGGTAGTCTGAAAACCCGAAAGGGCGGTCTAGGCAAAAATTAGAGACATAAACAGAATAAATTTCCCGCTAAGTTGAAAACCTGCAAGGGCAGCTTAGGCAAAAGTTAGGGATTTTTCTTGGCAAGTAACTACGTCCGATAAGACTTGATCGTTGAAGCAACAATCTTCTTGGATCCTCACCATACTTCAACAAAGGCTGCTGCTCAGGATTTCAAAAGTTGTTAGGGGGAATGGTGGTCATTGTATCTCAATGTATCTTTTCCATTATATATTACCATTTCCTAAACTTTGTAATCATCCATGGAGTCTCGCCATTCGCAGACTACCATTCTATTAATGAAATTCGAGCTTTTGCCCAATTCTTTGTGTTCTTATTTTTATTTAGCTTGCAAAGACTCCATTTATTACTGATAATAATTTTTAAAGAAAAAAGATTAAAAAGCAAAATTGACTTTTCAAAAAAAAAAGGGAGATCTTCATAATTCAACTTACTTTGGGATTTGTGATGAAACAATGACAACAAAAATGGCGATCCCAGGAATGAACAAACTCTGGTTGTTTTAAGAAGATTTACTTCCTTCATGAAGGTTTTTCTCAGGTCATCTTATTGGTATGTGCGCAATCTTTGTGTGTTTCTCAGATAGTTAAAGACGATACCAGTGGGTGCAAGGTACAATATTAGGTTTATGATCCCATTATCCTCGGCCAAGTCTTGGTTCGCTTTTGATTTTGGGTTTGCATGGTCAGAAGCCTTCGTCCCAGATTCCCCAGCGAAGTTTTCCCTCATATGATGAAATGTTTTATTCCCTTAGTGTGCTAAGATATCGCTCTTTTTGCAGTATTGGCATTAGTGTTGACTTCTTGATTTCCCGGGAAGGCTATCCCAGGGCATCTTTTGTCGGAATAGGTTTTCATGATGTAAAGTTTCAATCTGCATCTTTCCCCAGGGGGGTAGGCTTGAATTCCCCAGTGAGGTTTGATTGTCTCGGCGTCAGTCTGCTTTATTTGAGGTTGGTCTTGCAATCTCCTGTAGGTATGTTGCTTTTTAAAAACTGGTTTCTCCGATGAAACCAGAAGAAAGATGTTCTATCCCGGTATCTGTTTGATTTAGCTACATCCGGATTATGTTTCTCCTCAGTGAAGTTAGGACAAGCAATAGGTTTGGTTTCCGCAGTTGCTTTTACCTTTCTTGGATTGATCTTTCTGGTTGAAGTTTAGCCCAATGTTGTTGGTACCTGATGCGGTTTTGTTTGTTTGTACTGATTATGTATCCTTTTACCAGCATATGCACGATATCACTCATACATCCATACATGCATCATGCATTGCTACAAATAATTTTTTATTGACATTGTGTTCTAACCTTCCTGCAGCGCTCCTTTCTTAGGTGGATTTGGTTTTCCTTCTTGAGTTTATTTCTCAAAAGATGTATCTTCGTTGGCCGTCTTGCTCCAGCTTGTTTCTAATTGGATTCGTGGTTGCATGACGATATTATTTACTTTGGACTTCTGAGAACTTTGAGTTTTGATTTGTGCATTTATTTTGCACGAGAAGACTTTATCTCCTCAGCAGGAATAACGTGGCATTTCCCCAGGAAGTCATATCTCTTTCCCCAGGAAGTCATATCTCTTTCCCTAGGAAGCCATATTTCTATCCCCAGGAAGTCATATCTCTTTCCCCAGGAAGTCATATCTCTTTCCCCAGGAAGCCATATCTCTTTCCCCATGAAGTCATATCTCTTTCCCCAGGAAGTCATATCTCTTTCCCCAGGAAGCCATATTTATATCCCCAGAAAGTCATTTATCTTTGCAATTCCCCTTGACAATGAGTGGAAGTCTCTTTATTTGAGATAAGCTTACATATTACCCTTTCCAGGCAGAGTGCCTTGGTTAAAGAAGAAGTTGAGACCCGTTCTAGGTGAAACACCAGAAATTTGGGGAAAACTTGATATATTTTCTCTTTCTACCTTCAGTGAACGTTGGTAGTACATCGGCAGTGAACGTTGGTGTATCTTATCTTTTTGCTATCTTCAGTGAACGTTGATAGTTCATCGTCAGTGAACGGCGATGGTATGATATATTTTCTCTCTACCTTCAGTGAACATTGGTAGTACATCGGCAGTGAACATCGGTGTATCTTATCTTTTTGCTATCTTCAGTGAACGTTGATAGTTCATCGTCAGTGAACGGCGGTGGTATGATATTTTCTCTCTACCTTCAGTGAATGTTGGTAGTACATTGGCAGTGAACGTCGGTGTTTCTTATCTTTTTTCTATCTTCAGTGAACGTTGATAGTTCATCGTCAGTGAACGGCGATGGTATGATATTTTTTTCTCTACCTTCAGTGAACATTGGTAGATATCGGCAGTGAACGTCGATGCTTGTTATCCTCCTCTCTGATTTAATTCTTTTGGTCCACCAGTGATTTATTTTCCTGATGGGGTTGCTCCTTTGTTTATTCATTTTTGTGGAATCCCCAGTGATACTTTGTGTCTCTTTTGTTCTGTTCATATGCATTCATAATCATAAGCATTACATGGCATCTTAGAGACAAAAATAGGGCTTGTTTTATATTTAAGTATCTTCAATCGCGTTGACATGAAGACTTTTAACCTTCGTATCTCTGGATAGAAGACACTTAAATAAGGGCAGCTGTTGTACCCCAATTTTTGCCCCTAAGATTCCCCTATCATATCATGTCAACTGGATCATAACAAAATCACATTAGGGTTGTTTCTTCCTCTTTTTTCTATCTCCTATCTTTAAGTTTTCTCTTGAGGAATCTCCAAGCACCTTAGTTGTGTATTTTGTATATGCGTTGATAAATAACCTCTAACCAAAATACAAAAAATATTTGTCTTTGTCTTTGCAAAATTGTGTTTTGTAGGTACCGAGTCAAAGCATCCGACAAATAAGGTTTTCCGGTATTATTTCCCTAAAATCTCTATTTGCAAAGAAAAATAATAATAATTAAAAATTTTCATTTTTGTTTTCCAGTACAATCGATTGCACAGTCTATTGTGCACAATCTTTGAGAAAAGTGTATTTTTAGCCTTCAAAAATAAATTTTTTTTAGCATGTGTCAACACATACATGTTATGTGTCGACTCATGCAAAGTGATTAATTTTGTATTGAGTTGAAAAGGCAGCTTATATCGATCCATAGAGGCTTGTGTCGACTCATCCTGTTTTGTATAACTAGCATGTGTCGACACATACATGTTATGTGTCGAATCATGCAAATTGATTAATTCTCTATTGAGTTGAAAAGGCAGCTTGTATCGATCCATAGAGGCTTGTGTCGACTCATCCTGTTTTCTATAACTAGCATGTGTCGACACATATATGTTATGTGTCGACTCATGCAAATTGATTGATTCTGTATTGTGTTGAGATAGCAGCTTGTATCGATCCATAGAAGCTTGCGTCGACTCATGTTGTGTTATACAACTAGAATGTGTCGATGCATACGACTCTTGTGTCGACTCATAGCAGTAAAACACACGTGATTTTTGAAAAAAAGCCAGCAATTTCAAAACTGTCATCTTTTTGGCTCCAATTTTTCTGCATAATTTGAAAATTATATCATTAATTCAATTTTTGGCTCCAAGAATCAATTACCAAATTACCACTAATCCAAATCCTAAACTCTATAAATAGAGCCCTCATCTCATTCAAATTTCAAGCTTTTGATAGCCAAAATCACTTTGCTAAAAAATCTCTCAATTCTCTCCATCTACCAAATTCACTCAAAGCTCCATTTTCAAAAAGTTAGTAAGCTTTGCATTGAAGCTTACTAATCTTTGAGCTAAACCTTCATCCAAACACTTTTTCTTCATCAATTCTCTATATCCAAGCTTGGCAATTGATTCTTATGGTTGAATTGAAGCAAATTCTCGAAGTTGTTTTGATAATTCTCTAGATCTACCTTTGGTAAGTTGGATAATTCATTTTTCACAATGTGATCTCTTGGTGATCTTTGGGATTGATTCATGGAGCATTATTTTGTGATTCCAATGGTGTTATTTTCTCATGATTTGATGGAATTTTCGTGCTCAATTGAATCCATGATCATAAGGTGTTTGATGGAAAGTTTGAACAAGAATTTGCCCTTTTAAAATGATGTTTTGTTGCCTGTAACAGTGTGCAATCGATTGCACATAAGCAATTTTGCACAAATTTTTGAAAATTGTACTATGTAAATCGATTTACACAGTAGTGCAATTGATTTACACAGGGACAAAATGTATTTTTTTGCCTTGTTTTGGGGCAGCTTTTATCCAAAATGCTTTTTCTACTCACTCCTTTGATTGTTGGTTTGGATTGCAATTTTAAATGTCCAATTTGTATTTAAACTCAATGGACTTTGTGATGTAGATGAAGTTGGATAAATGTTCATAAATTCAAATCTACCTAAGAGTGAATTATTTAATTCATTTTTGGTGCTTTGGATTAATGATATGTTTAGTGCTTTAGTCCATCTAGAGGAGTGGTTGAATTTAAAGATGAAAGAATTTTGAGATGGTGATCCAAATTAGCTTATCATTCCCCTCCCTCTTCATCTTATCCATTTATTTTTTAATTGTGCTACATGTTAAGGGATGGTGATCCATATATCATTTATCCAAACATGAAGTACATAGATTGCTATTGACCGGCCTCAAAATAGGTGCGACTTCTACATAAGTCCACTTACGATTGCTTAACATAGTGCTAAATTTTGTCCCAATTCGAATAAATGATCATTCGTGGCCCAAACTTATGATTTCAAGCCCAAGTATGTTAATTTTATCTCTTTGATCCAATAACCTTGATATTCATTGTGTGGAGGCTTTGGTTCTACCAATCCTCTAATGGATCTACAACACATTTGGTCAACGCGGATCACTTAAACATCGTTGATCATTAAATGTTACTTTTGAGGATTCCAAAATGGATGATATACTTGACAAAAAGCAAATGCAACTTGTTGTGTGGAGGCTTTGGTTCTACCAATCCTCTAATGAGTGCCAAATGCAAGTTTCAAGATGGTCATCCAACTAACCACTAATTTCTAACAATTGACTATACTTTATGCTTTTATTTTTTATGCTTTATGTACCATTTAATTTAAGCATTTACATTTCATGCCATTTTTTATTTTGCTCACTTGAGCATTTACTTTTATGTCATTTTTATTTTGCTCACTTGAGCTTTTATTTTCCTTTTAAAGAGACCTAATAATCAACATGAACCATAAAAATCTTTAATGATACTTGGACTATTTGGTTACTTCCTTGGCATTATGGAGTATTGGACTTCTTGGACTTAGGATTAGAGACCTTGACCTATCTTGGAGACTTTGTGACTTTATTTGATATTTTGTCTGAAGTTCTTGAGGTTTACCTCAAGACATTGGGTTGTTGGTTTGTTTTGTGTGCAGGTTATTATGATTACATACTTTGTTTGTAATCTGGAATTCACCCGTATACAGACGTTACTCTCCTCAATTTCTTGCGAAGATTTAATACACTTGAAGTTTGGTTCTCTCAAGAGGTTTAGTATCTTTGCTTGCTAGGTTTCAATCCGAAGAATGGGAATTCTATATTGACTCATAATGTCAAGTCGTGACTTCTTGTTGGTTAGATGGTTCTTATCCCTAGGTTTTACCTTATGCTTTAGGATAGTCTCTTCATCTCCTCCCATCTTCTTTAATTTCAAAAATCTTCTCCCTCCTTTTAAAAACTCTTCTTATCTCTAAACTTGAAACACTTTCATAATAAACTTGGACTTAGGTTCATGCATTTTCAAAACATTTTCATAAATAAATTTCAATCAATTTAATAACACCTTGACATTTTTGTGAGAAGACTAAAAGTCAATCAATCTCATTTCAAACCATTATTTCCACTTTGGCTTTTTATTTTAAAACTTTTCTTAAAAGATTAGACTCTTGTCAATCCTTGTAGTGATGCAAATAACTATAATTCTATAATATGTAGTAAAGAGAGATATTTTCCACTTGGATGTTGAGTGAGGCATTGTTGATTTTAAAATCCAAGCCATATCCTCCACTTTGAGATGATGCAAATTCTCCTTTCTCATGATTGTGGGTAGTAAGTATGTTTTCCACACGGACAATGACAACGATGTCTTATCTCATAAAATTAACCAACACACTTGTGTTTCAAATTTTTAAAAGAGGAACTACGTGTACCCTGATCCCCTATTGCACGAAAGGTGGTACGTAGGCACTAAAGGTTCACAACCGCGACGGGTGCAAAAATCATAAAAATATTTCTTTTCTCACCTCCACCATCCATTTTATATACAACACATTTTTATAGCCAAAATATACAAATTTTTCAAAGAGGTTCCTGTGGAGTACCGTAGATGTTTAGGGTGCTAATACCTTCCCTTTGCATAACCAACCCCCTTACCTTGAATCTTTCCCCCTTTTTTTTGGGTTATTCTCTCTTTTCCCATTCCTTTAGAAACAATAAAGCGCGGTGGCGATTTTTATTTTGATTTGTATAAAGTCTAGTCAATCCAATGGCTTAGTCTTGAACATTTCTACCGCTACAAGTAGGTCTAATCTCTCTGATAATGTCAATGCCCCATATTGCAAAGGGCCAAGGATCCGTCAAGACGTTCGAAGGAACCGAAGTTACATGTACCTTGTTGGTATAGATCTGGAATTTGTGACAAGTTCAGGAATGCTAATAGCAATCCGCTTCCATAATGGACCAATAGTATCCTGCCCGTAGGATCTTTTTAGCCATGGTATGTCCACTAGAATGGGTTCCAAAGGCGCCTTCGTGTAAATCTGTCATAATCCTCTCTACTTCGCTCTTGTCTACGCATCAAAGTAAAGTAGAGTCATGGTTGCGCTTGTAGAGGATTCCATTACTGAGGAAGAACTTTGCAGCGAACCTTCTCATAAACTTCTTATCATTGAAAGATGCCCCCTCGGGATATTATTGAACCTCGAGATACCTTTTCACTTCATGAAACCAAGGTTTGTCTGCTACTCCTTCAGTGTCGATCTCGTAGCAGTATGCTGGTTCATCCAACTTCTCTATGGTAATTTAGAGAGCCTCATTGTCCCACTTGACCTTGAACATAAATGACATGGTAGCTAGCGCGTCCGCTAACTGATTCTCTTCTCATGGAAAATGTTCAAAGGTGACCTCTTCAAAGTGTAGAAGCAATGTCAGCACGTGTTCTTTATAAGGGATGAGATTCGGGTTCTTCGTGTCCCACTCCCCTTTGATTTGACTTATTACCAAGGCTGAGTCCCCGAAAACGCTCAAGAACTTGATCCTTAGATCAATAGAAGCTTTGAGACCCATGATGCATGCTTCATACTCTGCCATGTTGTTGGTACAGTTGAAACATAATTTGGCGGTGAAAGGAGTATGACAGCCTTCAGGATATATAATTACAGAACCAATGCCATTGTCGAGTGCGTTCGAGGCTCCGTAAAGAACCATGATCCATCGGGATCCTTCTTCGGGTCCTTCATACAGTCCAGGTTCTTCATAGTCAGTCACTAGCCTAATATTCTCGTCCGGGAACTCAAAATTCATGGATTGGTAGTCATCCACACTTGATGGGCCAAATGATCAGCTAATACACTTCCCTTGATTGCTTTCTGGGTCGTGTATTGGATGTCGTATTCGGTCAAGATCATTTTCCATCTTGCTATTCTTTCGGAGAGGGCAGACTTCTCAAAGATGTACTTGGTCAGATCCATCTTAGATATCAGCAAAGTAGTATGGGTCAACATATATTGTCTCAGTTGGCGAGCAGCCCATGCTAAAGCACAACAAGTTTTCTCGAGCAGTGACTATCTTGTTTCACAGTCGGTAAACTTTTTGCTAAGGTAGTATATTACGTGCTCTTTTCGACCAGACTCGTCATGCTGCCCCAACACACACCCTATTGAATTATCTAACATTGTTAAGTACATTATGAAAGGTCTTTCTTCAATCGGAGGCATCAGAATTAGTGGTTCTTGAAGGTATTCCTTGATTCTTTCGAAGGCAGTCTGGCATTCGTCATTCCACTTTACCACTTGATCTTTCTTCAGGAGTTTGAAGATTGGCTCACAAGTAGAAGTTAGATGGGAAATGAACCCTAGCAATTTAATTTAGGCGTCCCAAGAAACCTCTAACCTCCTTCTCAGTGCGAGGATCCAACATCTCTTGTATAGCTTTTACTTTTGCAGGGTCTACCTGAATTCCCTTGTTACTTATAATGAAACCTAGCAGTTTACCAGACCTTACCCCGAAGGTGCACTTGTTTGGATTCAACCTCAGCTTGTACGTCTTCAACCTATCAAATAACTTTTGTAAATGATCAAGGTGTTCTTCCTCAGTTTGAGACCTGGCTATCATGTCATCCACATATACCTCTATCTCATGGTGAATCATGTCATGAAATAAGGCGACCATGGCTCGCTGATAGGTTTCCCTGGCATTCTTTAATCCAAACGACATCACTTTGTAGCAGAAAGTGCCCCATTGCATGACGAAGGTTGTCTTCTCCCTATCTTCGGGTGCCATCTTGATCTGATTGTAACCAGAGAAACCATCCATGAAGGAAAATATCTTGTGTTGCACGGTGTTGTCAACCAGAATATCGATGTGGGAGAGGGGAAAGTTATCTTTGGGGCTCGCCCTGTTCAAATCTTTGTAGTCCACACACAATTGTACCTTGCCGTCTTTTTTAGGCACCAGAACTATGTTGGCCACCCATTGGGGATAAGAGGTGACGGCTAAGAAACCAGCATTGAACTGTTTCATAACCTCTACTTTGATCTTCTCTAACATTTCAGGGCGCATGTGACGAACCTTCTGCTTTACCGAAGGGAAGTCTTCTTTAGTTGGCAGACGGTGGACCATAATATCCGTATCCAGTCCTGGCATGTCTTCATACGACCAGGAAAAGATCTCGACATAGTCATGCAACATTTGTATCAACCGCTATTTAACATTAAGCCCCAGATTTGCGTCGATCTTGACTTCTTTTCTGTCTACCTCTGTCCCCAAGTTTATTGTCTCAATTGGCTCTTCATGAGGTTGTATAGCCCTTTCTTCCTTCTATAACAGCCTAGCAAGTTCTCTAGGTACCTCACAATCTTCCTCACCTTCATCATCAACTTGGTTGATCGGATTTTCAAAGTCATAACTGGCAATAGCATAACTGTTATCAATGGGATCCAGAGTGGACATAGATCTACAGTTTGATACGTGAGTGTGTGTAAGAGCATAGCTAAATAGACAAAGTAAAAGTAGAAAATAAAAATAGAGAGCACAAAATTTGTATGCATAAATGTCCAATGCTTTATTAGTGCAATATGATAATAGAACATGATAACCCTCACAAATAAACCAATGTGCCCCGGGTAAGACACACGGCCATAAAGTTATATTGTTTATTACATATCCAAAAAAACAAGAAAGACAATTACTTCTGAACAAAATTAATCAGTACAAAATCCTTTTCCGTCCAGTTACTGGGTCCACCGTTGGTAGTAGGGAAAATCCAGCTGTCCATGTCACTGTCACCGTCTTCGTCTTCTATAATGTTGACCCCATGATTGCTGATGCGTAGGGGAAGTCTTCCAGCACGAGCACGCCGAACATCCCTTTGAGCCCCTGAAGAGAAACCCAAACCAAATTTATCAGACTTGTATGGAATATCAGGGAGTTGACCCCAGATGGTAGACCCACCTTCTTCGATAACCGCTTTTGCATCCTTGAGAGAAGCCATCTTCAAGGAAGGTCTGGTGATCTTCGGCATATTGGTAACAGTTTCAGTTGCAGCCAGAGCCTGAGGTACCTCTTCGAAACTCTGGCACAGAGGCTCGATGAACTCACCATCCATTTCCATATATCTAAAGGAATTCAGGTGACTAACCATGTATTCTTCTTCGCCGTGTACAGTTACACTTCTCCCTTTGACTGGGTATTTCATCATCTGATGCAGAGTGGACGTAACAGCTCCAGCCCCATGTATCCAAGGGCAGACCAACAAACAAGAATAAGATGGTCTGATATCCATCACATAGAAGGTAGAGTCGAAAGTCTGAGAACCAACCTTGATAGGGATGTCCACCTCCCCGTGCACCATTCTCTTTGAACCGTCAAAAGCCCTTACTACAATATTGTTGGGCTTCAAGGTCAGACCTTCACAGTCTAGTCTATCCAGAGCATTCTTAGGCAGAACATTTAATGATGAACTAGTATCTTCTAGGACATGGGCCAAAGTAGTTCCCTTGCATTCGACAGAGACATGCAACGCATCATTGTGCTTCCTTCCTCTAGGAGTCAAATCAGCATCAGAAAAGCCCAAACTGTTATCAGCTGTCCAACTAGCCACACAATCTTCAAATTGGTCAGTAGAGGTTTCTTGGGGCACATGGGCAGTTTTTAATAATTTCACCAAAGCCTTCGCATGAGCTTCAGAGCATAACAACAAGGCTAACATAGAGATCTTTGAAGGGGTCTGCCCCAGCTGTTCAACCACGTTGTAGTCGCTTTTCTTGATAATTTTCAAAATTCTTCCATTTCTTCCCTAGAAGCCTCTGGGGTAGATACTGAATATGCCTTCGTCTGGACAGGCTCAACCAATATGTCTTTGCCCCGAGTCTCGGTTGACTCGGTGATAGGGGTGTGTTGTACCCCAAAATTTTCCCTCCCATATTCCTCAAGATATGTCAAGAGTCATCTCCAAATGGTTCAAAATTGCTCAAGGGTTGCACAGTCAAACCACCTCTTAAGACAGCTGAAATTAGGGTTTTGGTTCTTTCAAGGAATTTAGGGCTCTCAATGGTTCAATCAAGTCTCATAGGCCTATATGCATTCTCAAGCATCTACATGCCAAGTTTCAAGACTCACAGTGCCAATTTGCACAATCAAAAGCTCCATTTGATCTACAGTCAACTGCAAGGGCAAAATGGTCATTTTGCAGTCAAAAGTCAGAATTTTTGGTCAACATCTTATTTTGAGCTCACAATCATCATTTGATCAATTCTTGATCATGATTCCATAAGGATAGCTCAAAAATCATCAAGATGCAAAAGTTACTATTTTTGGACAGCAGAAAAGTCAACTGTATCTTGACCAAGGCATAACTTTTTCATGGTTTGTCAGAAAAATCCCATCCAATGCTCATTTTGAAGAGGATGCAATTTCCTACAATCCATCTTCACACTCCAAGTTCAAGAAATGCTCTCACAAGAAGTTACCAATTTTTACATTATAGGTTAAATTCAAATGTCAACAAAAGCACACTTTGAGTCAAAGGCCATAACTTGAGATTGGTAAATCCAAATGACATGTGACCAAAGGATGTGGTTAGAGGACTTCAAGATCTTTCCAAAATGTCTAAGAACATGGTCATATGATTAAAATTGAGCAAGTTGTGCATTGGAGAAGTTGGGAAATTTTCATGAATTTGCAAAAGTCAACTTTGCTCAAAACACCTTCTTTTTGCTAATGGGCCTCAAATTTCTTCTTGAAACTTCATCCATGACTTATGAACGACCCATCAAGATTAATTGGATTTATTTTCTTATTTTTATTGATTAATTGGATTTTTAATTAATATTAATTCATTTAATCAATTTAAATCATAAGAAAATAGAAGATTTGTTTTTTTTTAAATCTTTTTGTGAAGCAAATATGACCTAAACATGCTGGCAAATCCGTGCACAAGTCAAAGATACAAAAAAATCCAATCTTGGCAAGTTTGTTCAATCATGAAAATCAAGGATATTTGATTTTTCAATCAAGGATTCAATCATCAATGCAATGGATATTGGCCCAGCTTCTTGACCTAATTTGTTTCCCTTATACATAAGCAAGCTAACCCTGACCAAGAGGACGTGAAAAAGCTGCAGAAACAACCCTGTCAAAACCAAGAATTTCCAAGAAAAGTGAAAACCTGTTCTTGCATTCTAGGGCGATTCAATGGTTTTTGTTGATTCAAATACATTATAGGAGGTTCTAGGAACGTTTTGCAATCAAACTCAGGCATTAAAGCTCAAAGAATCGTCATATACAGAACCACGATTTGCACTTTTTATTCAGAATTATATATCTTGATTCATGCGCATTTAACACGTTTTCATGATTGTTTTGCATTGCTAGAGACTGAACAAAGCTAATGGAATGATTTAATTGGACCATAGCACCTTGAATCGAAGAATGCCATGACTGGATTTTTAGGGTTCTTGAGCTTTCAATTAGGGCTTTCTAAACCAGGAAAAATTGGGACTCATGAGATACATGACTGAACTCGTGAGAACAAGACGAACAAGACTCACCCCTCGCGAAATATTTATGCTTGCTAGATTTCTAATCGCTATTTTTTGTGCAGCTAGATAGTGGAGGTTAAAAACCCCTGCTATCTGATATTATTTATGCAGGACGGATGAAGAAGATGATGAGGTGTTAGCATCTGGTTGGTTTATTTGAAAAAAGCGCGCGTTTGTTTTTATTTTACAGCATATTGAGTTGTTTCATATATAATAATCGCCTCTTATTTTACTAACAATATGAACACGTTGGCTGAGTGGTTGGGGACAGCGTGCAAAGTCCATTGGGACCTGGGTTCGAATCCCAGGTCCCCCAAATATTTGTTACAATTTTTTCTTATGTATTCCTGTGCAGCACCCCACGCGTGGTATACCATATAGCTTTGCTTGATCAAGCGCCAGATGGCCATCAGGCCAAATCTGATGGTCACCAGATGATGACTACCATAACCCTTAGTCAATGAGCGTGCAGGGAGTCCAGAAAAGTCAAACAGACCGGAAGCATAATGGGCTTGAGAATTCCAAAAAAACACCTCCAAAATTGGGCCAGCACCCCCTTGAGTTTATTTTCTTCTTTTCCTTTTTATTTTTACTTAAATTGTTTTTATTAATTTTTAATTAACTACTAACTAAAACAATTAACATTTTTTTAATAAATTCAGAAAACATAAAAATATAATATTTTTATTTATTAAATTTAATTAGTTATTTTGTAAATAAATACTAACATAATTAATTTATTTAGTTAATTAGGTTAATTTTAATATTTTCACAATAAATCTAAAACTAATGTAGAATTAGGGTTTCTTGACAATTTTGACCATCTTTTATTTATTTCCCTGAAACATAAAAAACTCAAAAAATATTTTTAATTAATTAGCTTAGGTTTAATTTAATGCAAAATAGCAAAACTTCTTTCTTTCTCAAAAAAGAGTCAAAACCCTAAAAAACTCTCCGATTCAATTTTTTTCTCGCGCGTGTGATTATTCTTGATTCATATTTTTGATCCATATTATGTAATTGCTCCGAGGATGTAATAGCTTTAATTAGGACCCTTTTTATCTCTTTTGTTTAATTTTCCGCAATTTACTTTTCAAGGGTTTGTTTTTGACGATGTAAATACCCGACGCCTTGTAATAGTTTAGTTTTATTTTCCGCAACTATTAACTGCTAGATGTATGCTAACTAGGCTATGCATGTCAAGATCTCTCTTAAAATAAAATCAATCGTAGCTCACCATAACATGTATAAAGATAACATAATTGAAACCTGACACACTCGCACATGCCACTCCTAGGGTACGCCTCACTTGGTTGCCTCGACGTGGTCATTGAGTATAGGGTGTTTTAGAGGTCGCCCTCCTGTCTAAAGATCAAAGTTGCCTCGGAACGGTTGCCTCGATAAAAAACGATCTAAGACATTAGGGTTACCGCTAAGGCGTCCTACTATTGCTTTGGTGACCACATGTCCCTATAATCGAATTGACCCTAAAACTCCAACGACGGTGCTACCTACTTCTCAATAGTGGGGATAGCGTTGTCTAAAGGATATTTACACAGCTTAATTTCTTTTGAGTAGGTAGAGGTTCTTAGATACTTGCTCTTTCAAAACAAAAATACTTTTTGCACCTACACTTTTCTGACAAAAGTTTTCAAACAACACTTCATACACTCTTGAGGACAGAGACAAGAGTTAAATCGAAGTTTTCAAACAAACGTTTTTTTTCAAAACCCACAAACACAAGAAAAGCAAAACATTTTGAAAACATAGTGAGCAAGTACCTAAGAGCCCGTGGATAACCACGGATAGAAAGGGTGCTAATACCTTCCCTTTCTATAATCTACCTCCCGAACCCGAGAAACATCTCGAAAAGGAATTTTGTTGTGCTTTTGTCCTTTCTTTGTTGGAGAAAATAAAAGACGGTGGCGACTCTTGCTTACCGCGACATTTTGCGAAACGCAAACGCGAACTAGCATTCTAAAACAGTCAGTTCTATTTCCACCGATCACAGAACTGGCGACTCTGCTTGGGAGATTATAAATGAGGTGTACCTTAGGATAAGATCACCCATGTTTTCAATTGTATTGCCTTGTATGCTTTTAATTTTGTAGGCTTGTATCAGAGTTTTATAGATCCTAACCCAGATCTGGGGATACCCTTTAGGTAAGTAGCAATAAACTGTGAGGGACCTGTTCGACGTAGACCGACACGGGTGAAGCAGTAGCTAGTTTGGTGTGACACTTTGGTCTGTACCGATATCCCTTGTATTGGAACGAGGAGAATATGGGTCTTCTGAGGAGTCATTAAGCACCAGCTGACCTTAGAACCTTAAATTGACCAACTTGGCCATAGAACAGTAGCAGTATGCTACACTCATTGAGACTAAACTCTCGCGATGGTTCCGGCCGCAAGAAAAGGTTGCCAAACTGGAATTATGACCGATCGAGGGTAGTCAGTGATATTGAGATCCTCTAGAAACCGGTTACTATTTTTAGGACAGGTCTTAACCAACTGAAACTGAAAGAGGGTAGTACCTAAACTCCATGCTGGCCTGAAATCTAAGGGCTCTCTTGTGTGACTTGTGTGCCTTTACCATGTTTGCCTTTTGTGTATACTTGTGATGTGCCTTTATCATAACATCATAACATCATAACATTGCATACATCCTGCATAAGGACTAACCCATTTCAAGGATCTCAAGGGTTTGTGATGCAGGTCATGATGAACCAAATGTCTAGCAAGGGGCAAAGGGGATTTATTTTCCTCTAGCCAAGGTTGTTTGGAGATCAAAACACAATAACTTGAGTCAGGGGCTATGACCCACTCGATATGGTGAGCTTGACTCTTGAAGAAGGACTCTCAGCAACATGAAGTTCCTTCAATCAAGCCGCAAAATTCAAATTCTAACAAGTTTCTTTGTTTACCCCACGAGATCCTTGAAAACATTGCATGCATATATCATTCATCATATGCATAACAGGTACCCTTTCTACAGGCCACTTATCTTCTTCGCTGTTTATTTCAGCAATCATCATGTCCACTGAACCTTCCACTGAACAAGCTATCAAGGCCCTCCAGGCCCAGAATGCCCAGTTCCAAGAGTTGGTTATGAGCCTAGCCCAGGGTCAACAGGATTTGAAGACTCTGATTCTGAAAGAGAGGAAGAAGAAGAAGAAGAGGACTGTCTTGTTCAACACTGGACGCAGATTTGGGAATGGACTGCAGAATGAGGTTGATCTGACTACCTCATCTGTAGGGAAAGACAGCCCACAAGAGAGAAGGATTCCTAGTCCCGTGGTCTCCGACAACGAGACGGATTATGATGAAGAGCGGTATCCTCCTGTCGAGGATAGGTACAAACAGTTGGAGGACCGCTTGAGCGCCATGGAGATACAGAATGTGCCCGGGTTGGACTTTGGAGACCTAGGCTTATCCTCTGGGGCGGTGATTCCCCATAAATTCAAGGCACCTGCCTTTGCCAAATACGACAGAGTATCCTGTCAAAAAATCCACCTCCGGTCATATGTGAGGAAGATCTAACCCTATACTGCTGATAGAGACCTCTGGGTTCATTTCTTTCAAGATAGTCTGTCAGGGACTCAACTTGAATGGTTCTGTCAATTGGAAGGAGCTAACATCCGCAACTGGGAGGACCTTGCTGCTGCTTTTTACAAGCAATGCCAGTATAATACCGACCTTGCTCCCACGCGTACTCAGCTTCAGGGGATGTCTATGGGTACAGGCGAAGGCTTTAAGGACTACGCTCAGAAGTGGAGAGATCTTGCCGGAAGAGTCCAACCCCCTCTGTCTGATGGGGAATTGGTGGATATGTTTCTTGGGACTTTGTCTGGTTCTTATTTCAAACACTTGATCGGAAGCTCTTCATCCGGGTTCACTGAGCTAATACTGACCGGCGAAAGGGTCGAAGCTGGCATCAAAAGTGGGAAGATTCAAGAAGAAACACCTTCTGATACTCATAAAAATCCCTACAATGAAAAAAAAAGAGTCCAATGTTGTGTATGGTAAAAAGAGTCGTCATGATCAACATGTAGGGGCAACCCAGATCTCCGATCCCACGCCTATTCAACAGAGACAGAGCAATAGGCGTAGGGTAAGATATCAAGAAAGGCAGTATACTGACATCAACATGCCTTTGTCTCAAGCGTTACAAAAATTACTGAAGGTGAAACTGATCACACTAAAGGATCCTTCTCAAAATCCTGATACTTCCTCTTCCAAGTATAACCCGAGTGTGAGATGTGCCTACCATTCTGACAGTCCTGGACATGACACTGACGACTGTTGGAGTTTGAAGAACAAGATCCAAGACTTCATTGATGCCAAGGAGATCAAGTTTGATCACTGACCCTTCACCAAGTCATTGGGAATGTCTTTTGTTCATTTGAATTTTCAAGTTGTAATCTCTTTGTTATTCAAACAATTATCTATTAATGCCAAGCTTTGTTTCATTATTGCATTGCATATGTTTGTCTTGATTTGATCCAATCATTTTAATCACATCTAAACTACGCTTTTTACTCGTTCAACTCTTGCTAAAAGATACAAGCCTTTTGAGGGAGGATGACGAAAATGATATCAAAATCTTTACAGTATGCTTTTGAATAGACCCCACTGATGAGGTACAGGCATTGTTTCAAATCCTAAACAGTGGAGTTATAAGGAAGATAATCCCTAGTCAACCCCTTTGAGCCAAAGAAGTTGGAGTTTTTCTTTTCACAAATTAAAACCCTTAATTATAACCTGGGGCGGGGTAGTTTTCTCAGTTGATCCAGGTGCACAATGAATGGCATTAAAGGAGTCCTTCCCAAACAAAAGACAGTGATGGTTCCCTATAATCGTCAAGACAGGCAGGCATTATCTTTCAAAAAACAAAAGCCCAATAAGTCAAAACCTATGAAGGAGACTTACAAAACTGGGGCATCCCGCTGACTGTAAATACAAAAGAAACAGTTCAGGCAAAAGACAGGGATAACGCAAATCAAAAGAACGAGGTCTCTAAAAATCCTCAACAACATGAAAAATGTTGCAAAAATGATTGCCTTCAAAAATTCAACTTGTGTGAACCATCACCAAAAACGTCGTTCAAGACTCAAACAAGATCTAATGCACGATTAGCTGAGTTTAGGGTCGAAGAACATCACGAAGAACGGGTGGGTACAAATAAAATTTGAGCCTTTATCCTTTGTTTCTTAAACCGTGAACCAAGCCACGTTATAACCCTTAAAAGTCCTAGCTAAAGCATGGGTTAGTTCGAAAGCATACTGTTACAAAAGGTATCCTGACTCCTGTAGGGCTCGCTGTAAAATCTTGAGTTGACATTACAAAAATTCACTTGCTTTATCGAAAACTGCATTTTCAAAAACTTCAAGACAGGCATAAGCTTTGCATTCTTAGAATAACATTGTTTACATATGGCTATTTGTTCGAACAACAGAGAAATTCACACGACGAATATCTAGTGAACAAAAATCTTCTCAAGGATCACCTCAAGTGGAAAAACACTTCCAACCAAGGGGCAGACATGATCATTGTCCGTCATCTGGGGCAGTCAAGTCAAGATTCAAGGAATCTCTCAAAATGCCAAATAGTCGGGGGCAGATCTCCATATGAATCAACTGGGGCATTGGACATGAATTCCAGCGACAAATCTTGCACGATCAAACATCTTCTGGTAGTATGGCAACACAATACTACCGACAATGACAACTCCCTGCACTCTGAGAACGTGGACATAGTCAAAAAAAGACTATGCATAATCAAAGACCCGCTAGGTCGACTGGCCTAGGCAAAAATAAGGGCTTCCCAGCGAACCAAAAGGGTTCAGGCAAAAATAAGGGATGAAAATGAAAAAATCTGTACACCCGGCAAGTCGAAAACCTGAAAAGGCGGCTTGGGCAAAAAAGGGTATCCCGATGGACTGAAAACCTGAAAGGGCGGTCCAGGCAAAAGTTAGGGATCAAAAGCGTACGACTATGTCCCGTCATCTCGTCACTTACCTACCAGAAGAAGATTTGTCAATCGGCAGTTATCAAGCTCCTCATAGGCCTTTTTCTCCCGCAGAAACTGGGGCAATAAGAATTGTCCAAACTGTACAAGATGCTTTGTCCACCAAGGTACCAAGATAGGTTCAGCTGAAGAGTATGACCAAGATACCTTCACTCCCCGCAGAGTAAAACAGTAATGGTAGCTATTCCCTAGCTGAGACTTGCAACTATGAACAAATCAGCAATACTCTCTCCCCAAGCAGAGTTGGTCTACCATCAGCCCTAAAAAAGTTGGGTATCCCCAGTAGATCTTAATATTCCCCAGTGGAGTATACAGATATTCCCCAGCGGAGTATATAAGTATTCCTCAGTAAGCATAAGAGTATCCCCGACAATCTTAATATTCCTCGAAGAAATATAAGAATGTTCCCCGACGGAATACAAGATACCCCCAGTGGAGCCATTTCCCAGTGCAGTCTAAAAAAGCTTCCCCGCCAGCGTTGAATCATCTTCCCTAGTAGATTCTGGAAGCTTGTCCCCTGCAGAGTGCAAATATATCTCCCCATCCCTATTCAGAAGGTTGTCCCCATAAGAGTCTAAATGGGTTATTCTCAGCAAGTTGCAACGGAAAGTTTTCTCGATCCCCAGCGAAGTTCTTTCTATCCCCAGCGGAGTTCATCAAAATCCCCAATAGAGCTCATCAACGGAATCCCCAGCGGAGTTATCGTTAAAATCTCAGCAAGGCATCGCTTCCCCACAGAGCAATTCCCCGCAGAATAATATCTTCATCAAGTTTATTCCCCAACAGAGTCATCTTCTCCTACAGGTTTATTCACACAATCATCTTCGTTCATCATCCCCAGCGGAAACGAAGAATTCAACATCATTCTCCAGCAGCTATCCGGGATTTATTTTCCCCAGCTAAAACATCACATTTTCATACATCATGATACATGCATATATGCATCATATAATACAATCTCATTTATATTGAGAACATCATTGCTTGATCCATATCATGCATTGCATATGACTGACCTTTACCTTTCAGGAAAGATGCAGTTAAATTCTCAGCTATGTCAAAGGAGACAAAACCAGATAAATCGACTCCTAAAGATTTTTCTGATGCTAATCCAGTCAAAGGAGACAAATCCAGTCAAAGGAGACAAATCCAGTCAAAGGAGACAAATCCAGTCAAAGGAGACAAATCCAGTCAAAAGAGACAAATTCAGTCAATGGAGACAAACCAGTTAAATCGATTCCTAAACATTTTTCTGAAACCAGTCAATGGAGACAAACCAGTTAAATCGATTCCTAAAGATTTTCCTGAGGTGAAGCCAGTCAATGGAGACAAAATCAGTTAAATCGATTCCTAAAGATTTTTCTGAGGCAAAGCCAGTCAATGGAGACAAAACCAGTTAAATCGATTCCTAAAGATTTTTCTGAAGCCAGTCAATGGAGACAAAACCAGTTAAATCGATTCCTAAAGATTTTTCTGATCCGAACACAGTCAATGGAGACAAAATCAGCTAAGTTGATTCCTAAATATTTTTCTGATGCAAACCCGTCAATGAAGACAATCCGTCAATGGAGACAACCCGTCAATAGAGACAACCTGTCAATAGAGACAACCCGTCAATGGAGACAACCCGTCAATAAAGACAACCCGTCAACAAAGACAAAACTACCTACCAGCAATCTCCAGGTGGCATCTATAAGCCCATCCTCCTATCCATCATCTCTCCAAATGGCATCTGTAAGCCCATTCCCGACATCACATTGCTGATACTACACCATGCGAGTGCAAATTTCTGGGCACTTTAGTGTTCAATCATCTTCCACCTTCGGATCACGAAAGGCCCGCAAGCCAATCTACATCCTCAGGTTTAAGAAGATTGAAAAGGGGCAACTGTTGTACCCCAAAATTTGCCCTCCCATATTCCTCAAGATATGTCAAGAATCATCTCCAAATGGTTCAAGATTGCTCAAGGGTTGCACAGTCAAACCACCTCTTAAGACAAGTGAAATTAGGGTTTTGGTTCTTTCAAGGAATTTAGGGCTCTCAATGGTTCAATCAAGTATCATAGGCCTATATGCATTCTCAAGCATCTACATGCCAAGTTTCAAGACTCACAATGCCAATTTGCACAATCAAAAGCTCCATTTGATCTATAGTCAACTGCAAGGGCAAAATGGTCATTTTGCAGTCAAAAGTCAGAATTTTTGGTCAACATCTTATTTTGAGCTCATTATCATCACTTTATCAAGTCTTGATCATGATTCCACAAGGATAGCTCAAAAATCATCAAGATGCAAAAGTTACTATTTTTGGACAGTAGAAAAGTCAACTGTATCTTGACCAGGGCATAACTTTTTCATGGTTTGTCATAAAAATCCCATCCAATGCTCATTTTGAAGAGGATGCAATGTCTTACAATCCATATTCACACTCCAAGTTCAAGAAATGCTTTCACAAGAAGTTACCAATTTTTACATTATAGGTCAAATTCAAAAGTCAACAAAAGCACACTTTGAGTCAAAGGCCATAACTTGAGATTGGTAAATCCAAATGACATGGGACCAAAGTAATTGGTTAGAGGACTTCAAGAGCTTTCCAAAATGTCCAATAACATGGTCATATGATTAAAATTGAGCAAGTTGTGCATTGGAGAAGTTGGGAAATTTTCATGAATTTGCAAAAGTCAACTTTGCTCAAAACACCTTCTTTTTGCTAATGGGCCTCAAATTTCTTCTTGAAACTTCATCCATGACTTATGCACGACCCATCAAGATTAATTGGCTTTATTTTCTTATTTTTATTGATTAATTGGATTTTTAATTAATATTAATTCATTTAATCAATTTAAATCATAAGAAAATAGAAGATTTGTTTTTTTAAATCTTTTTGTGAAGCAAATGTGATCTAAACATGTTGGCAAATTCGTGCACAAGTCAAAGATACAAAAAAAATCCAATCTTGGCAAGTTTGTTCAATCATGAAAATCAAGGATATTTGATTTTTCAATCAAGGATTCAATCATCAATGCAATGGATATTGGCCCAGCTTCTTGACCTAATTTGTTTCCCTTATACATAAGCAAGCTAACCCTGACCGAGAGGATGTCAAAAAGCTGCAGAAACAACCCTGTCAAAACCAAGAATTTCCAAGAAAAGTGAAAACCCGTTCTTGCATTCTAGGGCGATTCAAGGGTTTTTGTTGATTCAAATACATTATAGGAGGTTCCAGGAACGTTTTGCAATCAAACTCAGGCATTAAAGCTCAAAGAATCGTCATATACAGAACCACGGTTTGCACTTTATATTCAGAATTATATATCTTGATTCATGCGCATTTAACACGTTTTCATAATTGTTTTGCGTTGCTAGAGACTGAACAAAGCTAATGGAATGATTTAATTGGACCATAGCACCTTGAATCGAAGAATGCCATGACTGGATTTTTAGGGTTCTTGAGCTTTCAATTAGGGCTTTCTAAACCAGGAAAAATTGGGACTCATGAGATACATGACTGAACTCGTGAGAACAAGACGAACAAGACTCACCCCTCGCGAAATATTTATGCTTGCTAGATTTCTAATCGCTATTTTTCGTGCAGCTAGATAGTGGAGGTTAAAAACCCCTGCTATCTGATATTATTTATGCAGGACGAATGAAGAAGATGATGAGGTGTTAGCATCTGGTTGGTTTATTTGAAAAAAGCGCGCGTTTGTTTTTATATTACAGCATATTGAGTTATTTCATATATAATAATCGCCTCTTATTTTACTAACAATATGAACACGCTGGCTGAGTGTTTGGGGAAAGCGTGCAAAGTCCATTGGAACCTGGGTTCGAATCCCAGGTCCCCCAAATATTTGTTACAATTTTTTCTTATGTATTCCTGTGCAGCACCCCACGCGTGGTATACCATATAACTTTGCTTGATCAAGCGCCAGATGGCCATCAGGCCAAATCTGATGGTCACCAGATGATGACTACCATAGCCCTTAGTCAATGAGCGTGCAGGGAGTCCAGAAAAGTCAAACAGACTGGAAGCATAATGGGCTTGAGAATTCCAAAAAAACACCTCCAAAATTGGGCCAGGACCCCCCTGAGTTTATTTTCTTCTTTTCCTTTTTATTTTTACTTAAATTGTTTTTATTAATTTTTAATTAACTACTAACTAAAACAATTAACATTTTTTTAATAAATTCAGAAAACATAAAAATATAATATTTTTATTTATTAAATTTAATTAGTTATTTTGTAAATAAATACTAACATAATTAATTTATTTAGTTAATTAGGTTAATTTTAATATTTTCACAATAAATCTAAAACTAATGTAGAATTAGGGTTTCTTGACAATTTTGACCATCTTTTATTTATTTCCCTGAAACATAAAAAACTCAAAAAATATTTTTAATTAATTAGCTTAGGTTTAATTTAATGCAAAATAGCAAAACTTCTTTCTTTCTCAAAAAAGGGTCAAAACCCTAAAAAAACTCTCCGATTCAATTTTTTTTCTCGCGCGTGTGATTATTCCTGATTCATATTTTTGATCCATATTATGTAATTGCTCCGAGGATGTAATAGCTTTAATTAAGACCCTTTTTATCGCTTTTGTTTAATTTTCCGCAATTTACTTTTCAAGGGTTTGTTTTTGGCGATGTAAATACCCGACGCCTTGTAATAGTTTAGTTTTATTTTCCGCAACTATTAACTGCTAGATGTATGCTAACTAGGCTATGCATGTCAAGATCTCTCTTAAAATAAAATCAATCGTAGCTCACCATAACATGTATAAAGATAACATAATTGAAACCTGACACACTCGCACATGCCACTCCTAGGGTACGCCTCACTTGGTTGCCTCGACGTGGTCATTGAGTATAGGGTGTTTTAGAGGTCGCCCTCCTGTCTAAAGATCAAAGTTGCCTCGGAACGGTTGCCTCGATAAAAAACGATCTAAGACATTAGGGTTACCGCTAAGGCGTCCTACTATTGCTGTGGTGACCACATGTCCCTATAATCGAATTGACCCTAAAACTCCAACGACGGTGCTACCTACTTCTCAATAGTGGGGATAACGCTGTCTAAAGGATATTTACACAGCTTAATTTCTTTTGAGTAGGTAGAGGTTCTTAGATACTTGCTCTTTCAAAACAAAAATACTTTTTGCACCTACACTTTTCTGACAAAAGTTTTCAAACAACACTTCATACACTCTTGAGGACAGAGACAAGAGTTAAATCGAAGTTTTCAAACAAACGTTTTTTTTTTCAAAACCCACAAACACAAGAAAAGCAAAACATTTTGAAAACATAGTGAGCAAGTACCTAAGAGCCCGTGGATAACCAAGGATAGAAAGGGTGCTAATACCTTCCTTTTCTATAATCTACCTCCCGAACCCGAGAAACATCTCGAAAAGGAATTTTGTTGTGCTTTTGTCCTTTCCTTGTTGGAGAAAATAAAAGACGGTGGCGACTCTTGCTTACCGCGACATTTTGCGAAACGCAAACGCGAACCAGCATTCTAAAACAGTCAGTTCTATTTCCAGCGATCACAGGGTGTCAACAGGGGTAATCACATGAATTGTAGTAGTAGTATTAGCAGGAATGAAAGTAGAAATGATCACAGGACCAGTAACAGCTTTCGGAGGAGAAATCTCAGGGGAGAACACTCTTCCACTTCTGGTTATTTTGCTGGTTCCCATAATGTTGCCAATGTTAGGGTCAACCTTCTCGGAAACATGGTCTTCATCAGACATCCAATCTTGCTTGATGTCATGGTAGTAGACATCACCGCCATAGTTCCAAGGAACTGTTTTGTCTGAGAAGTATGGGATTGGCCCTGGCATAGTAATTATCAGCGGAGGAACCTTCAGAATGGATGTAATCCTAATGGGTCTTTTAGTGGAGACCCTGGGAGGATTGGCGAAAATGGTTATTATTGAAACATCTTTGCAAGAAATGGTTGGAACGGGATTCTTTTCAAACAAAATATCTCTATCATCCATCAGGCGTTGAACAACTGCCTTTAACAAATGACAACCAGTCGGTAGAGATAAACAGAAATGGCAACCTTCACCACAGCCCAGAAATAAACTGACCTTCAATAAGTTCCACTTAATGGTCAAAAGAGGAATAACAAGCTCTTCAACAGTAGTAACAAACATATCATCTTTAATAGCGTTAACACCACAACCTTGCTTGGGCATAGGAGCAATGATAACATTTGGAATTTTAGGGGCGTCAAACTCAATTTCCTTCGCCTCGATAAGGTATTGTACCCTATTTTCAAAGCCCAATAGTCGTTTGTATCATGACCTGGACTTTTCGAATGATAAGCACAACGGGCATTTGGATTGTAGCGGGGAGAGGTAGTGTTGGGATTCTTCGACGCTTCCCACAGGGTTACCAGATTAGATTTCAACAAATGAGGAAAAACATGGGATAAAGTCATATTTATCCGGGTGAACTGTCTTACCGGACTTTCTATTCTCTACTGATTATTCCTCTGTTGAGTGGGTGCAACCTTCGGGATCATGAAAACCCCTACCGTTGGATGGTGTTCAGTTTTGTCCTGACTCCTTTGATTGTACATAGCATTAACATCTTTCTTCCCAGCAAATGGCTTCTTTACTGCACTGGAGAATGCACCCTTCTGGATCTTACCACTCTTAATTCCATCTTTCACTCTTTCCCCTGTCAAGATTAATTCAGTAAAGTCGGTCGAGGAACTTCCAATTAGGTGATTAAAGAATGGACCAGACAGGGTACCCAAAAACATATCCACTAGCTCCATATCAGACAGGGGAGGCTGGACTCTTCCTGCTAAGTCCCTCCACTTCTGAGCATAGTCTTTGAAGCCCTCGCTCGAACCCATAGACATAATTTGGAGTTGAGTACGGGTGGGAGCAAGGTCTGCATTGTACTGATAATCCTTATAGAATGCAGCGGCTAGGTCCTCCGAATTATGGATGTTGGTCCTCTCCAATTGATAAAACCAATCTAACTGAGTTTCAGATAGACTATCCTGAAAGAAGTGGACCCATAAGTCTCTGTCAGTAGTGTGAGGATGTACCTTTCTCACATAAGATTGGAGGTGCATCTTGGGACATGAAACCCCATCGTACTTGGAAAACACTGGCACCTTGAACTTTGGAGGAATGACAATCCCAGACACCAAACCCAACTCTTCAAAGTCCAGACCAGACACTTTCTGAACCTCCATTACACTCAGACACTCTTTCAGCTATTTGTACTTTTTGTCGGCCGGAGGATACTGCTATTCATTGTAATCAATATCATTGTCAGATTCCTGTGGACTAGGGTCATGCTCTCTTGTCTCACCCTCTCGGTTATCTCCCTCTTTGGAGGAAGATGTCTGCTCAACCACTTGCCTTAGCGGTCCATTGAATCTTCTTCCCAGATTTACCACATCAGCTGTCCTCCTTGGCTTCTTGGTCTTGTCTTTAACAATCAGGGCTTTCAGTTCCTCCTATCCTTTGGCTAGAGCCATGATCATTTGTTGGAATTGTGCATTATGAGTCTGTAAGTCCTTTACAGTTTGTTCGAGATCCATTTCTTTACGGCTGAAATAAACAACGAAGAAGATGAAAAACCTGCTATGAAACTTGTTTATGCAATGATATGTATGACATGTGTATGCAATGATTTCAAGGATTTCGAGAAATTTAAATTTGCGAACCAAAATGAAACAAAGACTTTATTAGTAGAATTCAAAATACAATTGCCTTTTAGGCGTTTCAATTGAAAGTTCACAAAACTAAAAAAAAAATCAGGTTTCCCATGGGAGATTCCTTTTCACGCCGAGATAGACATTGAGGCTTCTTTCCTCATGAAGTTGCTTTATGAGCTCTAAAACTTTCCTCTCATGGGCATAGAAATGGTCTCTAAAGGTATCCATCTCTTTCTTCAGCTGAATCCAGGATCTCTGTAATTCTTCAAGATCAGTGGGCATATCATGATGAAGAACCATATAGGGAATATCCCCTTCAGTAATAGGCTCCACAATCACTGGTAAGATGGCTACATATGGCATCATAAGATTTTTAGCGTGAGCTCATACCCATTGGAGATAAGGCTCCATAGGAATGGAAGTCTTCAGCCCCAATGTCTTGATGTCAAATTTGTTTACCATGCCCCAAGCTCGTGTGAACCTCTGGCGATACCCTTGAACATCATCCTCATAGTTAAACACAATGCCCTAGATAAATATCTCATGAGGACCATCCCTTTTAGCATAACCAAATTGTCTCAGAGCCAGAGAAGGATTATAGGTTATGCCTCCCCTAATGCCAAGTAATGGGACATTAGAGAATTCCCCGCAGCGGTCAATAATAGAAATATCTCCCATAGATCGAGAATACTAGAGAATATTTGTGTGAGAAAGTGACATTATCCTTTGCGGCCATCCTAAACCTTCTTCATTCTTCAGTACTATCTTAGGGAGGTGAGAAATAAACCACCTCAAAAGCAATGGTACACAACACATAAGAATACCTCTTTTCTTTGTGGTACGCGTGTGGAAGGTACGCAAGATGTCTCTGAATAAAGTGGCCAAGGGTTGCAAGAAAGGAAGACCTTGATAGCATTCACATCTATGAGTAAGTATGGATTAGGGAACAATACTAACCTATAGATGAGAAGGGCCAACACCTCCTCAAAATCCTGGAAGTCTAAATCATCCCAAAACAACTAAGCCTTCTCTATTAGGAACTTGGCTAGAAAACCCTTAACTCCGCTTCTTATCTCCCAGTTGGATACAACGTCGGACCATTTCAGGTGTAAAGTTGCTGCAATGATCTCTGGTTTTGGAGCTTCTTCCAAACCGGTGAAAGGAAACTGATCCTAAATAGGTATACCCAATATCTGAGAGAACTCTTCCATGGTGGGTACCAATTGATAGTCTAGAAAGGTGAGGCAATGATGCTTAGGGTCAAAGAATTGAAAGAGCACACTCGTCATCTTCTCATCAAAACCCGAGGTAACCATATTGAGGATTCGACCGTAGTTCTTAGTGAATGAGGAAGTCTCAGAAACCCTAGATACTATCTCTTTGAGTTGAAGCGGTATTCTCACAAAGCTGATTCGGATGGTATTTCTACGAGCGGAAGCCATGATCTGCAAAATAAAACAAAGATAAATTCTCCTAATCCTTGAAATGGTTAGCGTAATGAAGAATGAATATTTATGATGCATGATGTCATGTTTAAGTAAATTAATCACACACAAGCAAAGCACACGAGACCTTAGGTTTAGGTTTGCATGAGGTTTGTAGGTGTGATACGGTGGGAGAACTAACTTGGGTGTTTTGTGTTTTATCGCAAATGTTGCGGTTAGCAAGAGTCGCCACCGACTTTTCTTTTATCCAATAAGGAAAGGTGAAAATTCACAGGAAAGACCTTTGATATTGTTTCTTGAGTTCGGAGGGTAGATTATGAAAAGGGAAGGTATTAGCACCATTTTCATCCATGGTTTTCCATGGGCTCTTAGTTACTTGCTAGATCACTTGCTTTTGTTTGAAAATGTGCTTTGTATGGTTTTTTGAAAGTATTTTAAAAAGGGGCCATTGTTTAGGTAAACTTTGTAATGGTTCTCGTTCGTAAGAATGTATACAAAGTGTTGATCTTTTAAAAATGTCTTCAAGTTTGAAAGATGTTTTTGAAAGTGTTGGTGTTTGTTTTGAAAATAGCAAGGATGTTTTGTTTTGAAAGTGAGAAAGTAACTAGGAACACTCTACCTACTCAAAAGTCTTTCATGTTCATTTCCTCCCTCCTTTGATATTTTTATCTTACCATTAATTTGGTAAGTAACCATATCTTTGGATGTAAACGGGACGGACATGGGTCATCATATAACCATGATTAGCAATGTTGCAAGGTATCTTAACATCTTTCCTTAGGGACTAAGATCATTTTGAAAAGGCAACATAGATAGCGTCATCGAGGGACTATGATCTTGTATTTTTGCGTGCTTTTGCTAAGATAACTCACATGCATAATATGGCCATTTTTACAAGGCAACCAAGTGGATTTTACCCTAGGGGTGCTTGTGTGCAAGTGTATTGATTTTCATGCTTTGTTTAATCTTTGATTAGGGTTTGCTACTTGTTGATTTTTATCTTCCCATACAAAATCTAATTACTAGCATTTATATAAAACGATAAATTGCGAAAAGTAAAATTACTATGCTATTACATCATTAGGGGCGGGGGGTGTACAAATTTATAAATGGGGATTGCAAGAAAATTAAACCTAATTATCTATTACAACCAAATTGACTATAGTACAAAATTTAAAATTAAAATGCAAGAATATAAATGGAAAATGAAATGTTTTTTTGTTGTTTTTATGAAAGGGTTTTGTCTTGACCTAATTAAAGAAAATGATTAATTAAATTAAATAAAATTAACTTAAACTAATTAAGAAAAGAAATTAATTTGAAAAGGTTTTTTTAGGGTTTTTTAATGAAAAGGTCTTATATTAATGAAAATAAAATGAAGATTAATTAATTAAAATAACCTAAGTTCTAAATTAATTTTAACTAAGAAAATAAAATAATATATTAATTTAACCTAAGTCTAAGAATTTATTTAAGGAAAAAGAAATTAATTTGTCTTTTAAGAAAATATTATTAGTCTTTTTGTTTTATGGAAAAAATAAAAATATATAAGTATAAATAATAAATAAAAATAGATTTTGAATTTTTTATAATTTTGTGAAAATAATAGTAGTGATAATAATAATAATAATATTAATAATAATAATAATAATAATAATGAAAAAGAAAAAAAAATATAAAGAAAAGTCGGGGGGGGGGGGGGTGAATCAGTAACCCAAGGAGTATTATGAGAAAAAAAAGATTAGGCCCAATGAGAGCCCAAACGCTGCCAAAAAAACAAAAGAAAGTCAGAAAATTGTGAAAAATAGAAAAAGGTCACGCCAGGGCTTGAACCCAGGACCTAAGGGTGAACAAGCGCGCGCCTTAACGACTGGGGTGGTGATACATCCGTTAACTTATATGAAAGGATAAATATATAAGACAAAACGCGCCCTGATTACACTTCATCTTCAACCTCCAGCCAAAGGACCTATATATTCTTCATCTCTCAACAAAAATGAAAAGTTCAAACATGAAAGTTGTGGCATTTCTTCCCACGAATCCAACCATGTAAATAACTTAAGCTAACAATCAAAGATGAATGAGAATTTTTCTGGCCCTAATTCAAAACCTAAAAATTTCAGAAAACTTCAACTCTAAAATTCTCTAAGCTCAGGCCATATAAATGTAAATTATGGATATGTACAGCTTCGTGGCAATGGTATCTACATTTTATCTTCACAAATCAAGACCTAACAATGCCTAAATATGAAGATAGAAGTTCAAGAAAAATACCTCAAAACTGGAAATCGTGAAATGGATTTGAGCTTGTTTCAAGCAGTGGTGATGATTAGGTTAGCTTCCTTGGACCTCTAGGAAGCTAATGCAATGGCTGGCTAGAATGGTCTGGAGAAGTCAAGATGCAGACCTCTGTTTTTGATTATGGAGGATGGTATAAATGGTGTTACTGTTTACAAACAGGTATTGGAATGGTTTGTGTATGATGCTAAGAAGCTTTTGGAAGTGTTAAGCCGAGAAACGCACGAGTGGTTTTGAAGATTGAAGTTCAAAGTCAGAAATGACACGAAAATGGAGGTTTTGTGCAATCTGAATTTTCAGGGAGTTTTGGAGCTTGTTCAATCGTGTGTTATAATGCAATACACTGTATGGTTATATGAAAGATATTAGAGGACTTGAGGAGGTTAGAAAAGCAAGATATAGACTTATGGCTATGTTACTTGATTTTGAAGAAAAGTGACAATATGGTTCCAAGATGAAGTACAAGCATGGCCTGAGTTTATGGGAGGCTCTAGACATGTTGCTTTTACCTTTGACATTTCTTGTGATCAGAAGGAACAAGTGCAAAGCTCTATGCATTGACTTTGTGATTAAAGCTTCTTTACAAGAATGGAATGGTTACTTTGTGCCATAAATGGAATATTTGCTTGGATAAAGCTTGAATCAAGTGGATAATATCTCAAAAGCAAGTGTAATCTTCTGATTATGGAGAGATCTTGAGGATTAGAGGCCTGCAAAGCTAGATTGTGCAACATGGGTTTGAAATTGAATTCTTGTTCATCACAAAATGACTTGTATTTCAAGTGTGAAAACCCTAACTTCATCTCTTCGATTCTCGCTGCTCAAGAATGATCTCAAGGAGTTCTAGGACATTTTGGAAAGCTTGCAATTTTCTCTATAAACTCTCTTTGAACCACTTTTGAAAACTCCCCTTGGAACTAAATGAAAAAGTTCCATGAAGTTAGGTCAAAATCCTGACCAAAACTAAGGCAAAATTTCACTAAGTGTTCAATTTCAAGACCATGACTTTATGAATTAATAACTTGAGATCCAAGCATTTTCAGAAGAATTTGTGTAAAGAAATGTTGTAGATATCATGGAGATCTAAAACTTTCATGTTGAAAGTTTCTTCTGAATCCTCTTGCATCGTGGTGAAAAATTGGTTCAAAGTTATGAAAAAACATGAAGTTTTAAACACTTAGAAAAATTTCTAAGTTAGAAAACTTTGACTTTTCAAAATGAAATATTGACTTTTTGATTTCGTGATTAATAAGTATCATATTTTGACATTTTTTGATGAATTGTGATCTTTGACATTGAATTTTGACCCAAAAGTCAAAGTTTGACTTTTTAGTGTACAATTGACTTTTGATCAGTTGACTGAAAATTCACTGTCAATCCGATTGATCTTGAGAAATGTTTTGGGTCATTAAATTAGGTATAAATGATGCAATTGAACTCTTGAAATCATGTTTCAAACCAATTGATCATTTGCTAGGTAAAAAATCAGAAATTGCCTTTTTCTCAGTCAAATCTCTAATTTTGACCAGTTTGCCCTTTTGATGATTTGATCAAATTTCTTGAGGAATTGTGATCCAAACTTGATCAAATGACACATATGAGTTTATAATATTGATGTGGATCAAAAATTATGAAGTTTGACTGTAAATTGGCCATAGTTGACTTTTCCCCCAATACAACTGATTTTTAGGTCAACTGCTCAATTGACTGAGCAAAAGTGTGATCCAAGGCTTGAAACTTGACATGAGTAATTTTGGGGGTCCATAATGATCCATGAAAGTCATATGAAGCATTGAAATTCAATTATCCTTGTGCAATCTCAAACCCTAATTTTGGTCATCAATGCTTAAGGAGGTGTCTTGAGCTGATCAACCCTAGTGCAGTCTTGAAACAAGAGAGATCTTGTGAGAGATTACTTGATAAATAAGAGGGAAGATTGTGGGGTACAACAGCTTCCCCTGTTCAATCTTCTTAAACCTGAAGAGTTAGATTGGAGGATCCACCATTCGTGGCTTGCAGTTGAAAGATGATTGAACACTAGAGTGCCCAGAAATTTGCACTCGAAGATGGATGGTGAGTGGGCTTATAGATGCAATTTGGAGGAATGTTGGTAAACACTGGAAGAAGTATCAGCACAAATATCTTGTTGATTTATACTAAAACTTGATGTTTTACCTGTGAGAAAAAGAGTTAGTAAAATGCAGATGCCTGCATGATGTTCACCAGATGTGGTATTATGTTAAATGCATATGGTATGTACATGCTATGATGTATGAATGTGAGATGTATGTTTTTGTCTGGGAAAATAAATCCATGACTGCTGCTGAGAAAAATCTGGGGGGTTGAATCCCTGATTGCCGTTGGGGAATAAGAATATGCATATCTTCAAACTTTGTTGAAAGGATGCTTTTATTGGAGAATGTCTCTTGAATGTCAGTTGTTATCTGGTTGGATCCAGGCTTCACAATTTGCTGAGGATGAAGTAGTCAACCGCTATCTAGTCGGATCCAGGCTTCACGGTAACTTATTGGGGGAAGAGACAAATTAACTGTTATCTGGTCAGATTCCAGGCTTTGCAGAAAATTTTCTTGAAATTGAATAGTTATTTGGTCGGATCCAGGCTTCTCAACAACTTGCTGGGGATATGGAATTTTAATTGTTATCTGGTCGGATCCAGGCTTCGCAGTAGCTTGAAGTGGTAAGTATTATTTGGTCGGGTCCAGGTTTCATGGTTTTTTTTGGAAAGTTGTACTATTATCTGGTCGTGTCCAGGCTTCATAGTGTCTCTCTGGGAATCATAGTTAATTGTTATCTGGTCGGGCTCCAGGTTTCACAAAAAACTATTTAAAAAAAACTATTATCTGGTCGGGTCCAGGCTTTGCATATTTCTGAGGTTGATGAGGTCAATTGCTATCTAGTCGGGTCCAGGTTTCACCACGAATCTATGAGGGTAATTTCTATCTGGTCGGATCCAGGCTTCACAAAAACTTGCTTGAAAAGATGGAATTGAAAACTGATATCTGGTCGGATCCAAGTTTCACAGTAATTTGTTGGGGCAGGGGCAAACTCTACTGGGGGAAAGACGTTAAACCTTGGTCGGGTTGAGTCCAGGTTCTTCTATATCTTAGGCTATTATCTGGTCGGGTCCAGGTTTCATAGTGTCTTGGAATTGAGATCAACTGTTATCTGGTCGGGTCCAGGTTTCAGGTACTCAAATTGTTATCTGGTCGGGTCCAGGTTTTAGTAATTCATTAGGGATAGTGGCAAACTCTACTGGATAAGAGGGGTTTTCTAATGATTTTGTAGGAATTAAACTGCTATCTGGTTGGGCCCAGGTTTCGGCAATTGAAGGAGTCAAACTATTATCTGGTCGGGTCCAGGCTTTAGTAATAACTTGAAAATTATGATAATATCTGGTCGGGTCCATGCTTCATAGTATCTTTTTGGAAATAGTAAAGGTTTTGCTGATGGCTTTACTGGGGGATCAGGGGTTGTGGCCCTATGATTTACAATTAATCTGAAAGGAAAATTCAAACTAGAGAGTGTAGACTCAGTCGGGTAGGACAGACTCAGCTTTGGGAGGATACACTCAAATGGGGAGGATATACTCTGTTTGGGGATAATATCCTCGGCTGGGGAAGATATACTCAACTGGGGAAGACATGCTCAGCTGAGGAATTTTATGGTGTCTTAATTGTTGTATGTTGGGGAAATTTGAAATCGGCTGGGGAGTTATGCTATCTCGTCGTTTATTGTAGAAGATAGACTATGTCGGGGGAATACAAACTCAATTGGGAAGGATGTACTCGGCTGGAGCATTTTGTGATTCCTCGATTATTTTTGGGGAAATAAACCCTGTTGCGGAAATAAACCCTATTGGGGAAGTGAGTTTCTTGTAAAAATTAACTTAGCTGGAGAGAGAGCTTCCAAGAGATTGAGACTCTGGTCAGGGATTATCCTATGCAAAGAGACTTTGTGGGTAACTCCATTGGGGAAAGGTTTATTGTAGCCATCCTTATGGGGATAATGATAATGAGATGATTTTGTGGGGATATTTCATATACATTAAAGAGATGCTTGTTGCTGCTTAGCAGGACACATGTGCCAAATAGCTTTAATTATGTTCATATGCATATGTTCATTCAATTTTAGTCATTGGATAAATTTGCATTCAAAACAAAGACATAAATTTTGCACTTCAAAGTATATTTGTATTGATATTTTGCCCATGAATAGGCGTTTTTGCACAGAGAAACAGAGATCCTAGTAAGAGGAAATCGTCAAAAGGAAAACAAAATTGAGAATGAAAACAAATAGCCATGTGAAATGACCTCATTGCATTCCAACTCTACTATTTCCCCAATGTCTTCGAATGTCCCTTTCTGTTGATAGAAGTTGATTGTGTTGATCTTGGACCATTTGAACTTGGACCTTGGTGATAAAATTGACTGTGTTGATTCCACGGGACATAGTCATACGCTTTTAATCCTTAACTTTTTCCTGGACCGCCCTTTCGGGTTTTCAGCCCACTAGGATACCCTTTTTTCCCCAAGTCACCCTTTCGGGTTTTCAGCTTGTCGGGTGTATAATATTTTGCATATATCCCTAATTTTTGCCCAAACCTTATGGTTTACCGGGATGCCCTTATTTTGCTTAGGTGTGTCAACCTAATGGGTCTCTTATGCGTAGTATTTTTTAACTATGTTCGCGTTTACAGGATGTGGGAAATCTTCACCATCCATGGTAGTGAGCATCATGCCACCGCCAGAGAAAACTCTTTTGACGACAAATGGTCCTTCATAGGTGGGAGTCCATTTGCCTCTATGGTTGCCTTGTGGTAGAATGATGTGTTTTATCACCAAGTCACCAACTTGATATACTCGAGGCTTGATATTTTGTTGAAAGCCTTAATCATTTGTTTTTGGTACGTCTGACCATGGCAAACAGCAGGTAACCATTTTTATTCAATCAAGTTCAGCTGATCCAATCTCGTTTGAATCCACTCGTCTTTGCCTAGGCCTGCCTCATTCATAATTCTCAGCGAGGGAATCTGAACTTCTACTAGCAAAACAGCTTCCATGCCATAGACTAGAAAAAAGGGAGTTTCCCCAGTTGATGTTCTAGAGGAAGTGCGGTAGCCATGTATAGAAAAAGGCAACATCTCATGCCAATCCTTATAGGTTACTACCATTTTCTTCACAATCTTCTTGATATTTTTGTTGGCCTCTTCGACTGCGCCATTCATTTTTGGTCTATACGGAGAAGAATTGTGATGCTTGATCTTAAACTGAGTGCAAAGCTCAGTGATCATAGCATTGTTGAGGTTAGTCCCATTATTGGTGATGATCCTTTCGGGGATACCATAACGGCAGATGAGGTTGTGTCTGATGAATCTGGCTACCACATTCTTGGTGACTAAGGAAAACAAGGCGGCTTCGACCCATTTGGTAAAATAATCGATAGCAACAAGAATGAAGCGATGTCCGTTGGAAGTTGTGGGCTTGATATCTCCAATCATGTCAATGCCCCACATTGCAAATGGCCACAGAGCGGTCATGACATCCAGAGGGATAGGAGGCACATGGACCTTGTCAGCATAGATTTGGCATTTGTGATAAGTTCTTGAATGTTGATGGCAATCAGTCTCCATCATTGACCAATAATAACCGGCTCTTAAGATTTTATTAGTCATCGTATGCCCACTTAAGTGAGTACCGAAGAGACCATCGTGCATGTCTTCCTTGATTTCCTCTGCCTCCTTCTTGTCTACAAATCGGAGTAGAGTTGAATCATGGTTGCGCTTGTAGAATATCCCGTTACTTAGGAAGAATTTGGCTGCAAATCTTCGCAAGAACTTTATGTCATTGATAGATGCCCCCTCTGGATACTCTTGTGCTTCAAGGTATCTCATCACCTCATGGTACCATGGTTTTTCCGCATCGGTGTCCAGCTCATAGTAATGTACAGGTTCATCGAATCTTTCAATTGTAATCATAGGGGCTTCGTTGTCCCATCTGACCTTGAACATTAAAGACATGGTTGCCAAAGCGCCAGCCAACTAGTTTTCTTCCCTAGGGAAGTGCTCAAAAGTGACCTCTTCGAAATAAGGAATTAGGCATAACACAAGTTCCTTGTAAGGGATAAGATTAGGGTATTTAGTGTCCTAATCTCATTTTACTTGGCTGATCACTAGAGCGGAATCCCCAAACACATACAAATGCTTGATCCTTAAGTCAATAGAAGCTTTCAGACCTAAGATGCATGCTTCATACTCGGCCATATTGTTTGTGCAATTGAATCATAGTCTGGTAGTGAATGGAGTGTGGCAGCCTTCAGGAGAGATGATTACAACACCAATTCCATTACATAAGGCGTTGGGAGCCCAATTGTGATGCAGTGGGAGAACTGACTTGAGGTTTTGCGTTTTGTTTTCGCAAATGTTGCGGTTAGCAAGAGTCGCCACCGACTTTTATTTTATCCAAAAGGAAAGGTAAAAAAGCACAGGAAAGACCTTTGAGATGTTTTCTTGAGTTCGAGGGGTAGATTATGAAAAGGGGAGGTGCTAGCACCCTTTTCATCCATGGTTTTCCATGGGCTCTTAGTTACTTGTTTAGATCACTTGCTTTGCTTTGAAATTGTTTGAAATGGTGCTTTGTGTGGTTTTGAAAGTATTTTGAAAAGAGGCCATCGTTTAGGCAATCTTTATAATGATTCTCGTTTGTAAGAATGTATACAAAGATGTTTGTCTTTCGAAAAATGTTTCAATGTTTTGTAAGATGTTTGGAAATGTTTTGGAAATGTGTGTGTGTTTGTTTTTGAAAATAGAAAGGATTATTTTGAAATTTATCAAGTAACTAGAAGCTATCTACCTACTCAAATGTCTTTCTTATGCATTTTTATTCCTTTGACATTGTTGATTTACCATTGATTTGGTAAACAACCTTATCTTTGGATGTAAACGGGACGGGTGTGGGTCATCGTATGACCATGATAGCAATATTGCCAAGTATCTTAGCATGTTTGAAGGGACCAAGATCATTTGTTTAGGCAACCTTTTGATAGCGTCATCGAGGGACTATGATCTTATATTGTTTTGTTTTTCCAAGATACTTCACGTGCGTAACATGGCCATTTTGTTTTAGGAAACCAAGTGGGTGAAACCCTAAGGGTTCTTGTGTGCAATATGTGTCATTTTACATGCTTTTGTCTTGCAATTAGGTCATTTCTATTTGTTTGATTTTTGGTCTTATCATGCAAAACCCTAATTTACTACACAAGTATATAAAGCGGTAAATTGCATAAATGTAAACTAAGCTATTACAACAAATATTATGGGAGGGGAATACAAGTTTTTGAATGGGGATATTGCACAAAATAAACCCTAAAAATACTATTACAACCCAATTGAATATAGTGCGAAATAAATAAATATACAAATATTTAAATATGCAATGCAATGTATTTATGGAAAAATATTTTGTATTGTTTAATGTATGAGAAAATGATTTATGTAAACCCTAGAAAAAGGGAAAAATAATAGTATTATTTTTGAAAGGGGAAACCCTAATTTTTTATTAAAAGAAATATATGTTCAATTTTAATGTTTTGTTCATTTTTTGTGTAAGAAAATAATAAGTAATATTTTGTACAAATATTAAAAATTAAAATATGTATGAAAATAAATATTTTATGTATATAAATAACATAATAAAAATATTAAGTATTTTTTTATTATTTACAAGTTTTATTTAAGAAAATAAAGTTCTATTTATCCTAATAAACTATTTTTATGCAAAAAATAATAAAATAATAAAATAAAAATGCAAAAAATAAAGAAAATATTTTTCATGATTTTTATGATTCAGAAAAATAAATAAAAGCAATAAATATAAAAATATAAAAAGAAATATGAAAAAATAAAACAAAATAAGTCAGGGGGTGCAAATAGTGGTCAGGGGGGTGTGAAAAACAAAAACAGAAGGCCCAAGGCGCCCAAGGCCCAAGCCAATCATCCCTGTCCTCCAGCTTTCTTCTGCGCGCGCATCTGCCTTCAAATCTTTAACTTACTATTGCTTGCATAAAAACAAAAACTTATAACACAAAACATGTAGCATTTTATCTCACGATTCCAATGATATAAAATTTGTAACCTAACTCTCAAAGATCAGAGAGAATTTAATCATCCCCAATTTGTGACCTAATTATTTCAGCATGTTCAACATTCAAATTCTCTTAGCTCAGTTAATATAAATGGAAAGTATGCATATGTACAGCTTCACCATGTTAAGGACTACATTTTTGCTTCACAAATCATGGCTTGAGGATGCCTAAATAGAGAGATAGAGATTTGAAAAATACCTCCTTCAGCTGGATTTGGATATGACAATGTGGGGACTTTTAGTGAGGCTTGAGGATCGTGTGAGCTTCCTTGAAGTTCCTTCAAGCAATTCCAATTCCTAGCTTGATTTGTGGATGGCTAGAAGTTTCTGTAGAAGTCAAGCTGCAACCTCCAAACTTGAAAATGGAAATGGATGAAACAGAGCTCACAGGTGCCGGACGAATGCTTGGACTGCTTTGGTATAATGTTTATGAAGTGTTTCAAATGTTAAAATGGAAAACGCACGAGCCAAAATGAAGTTGGCAAGGATTTTGCAGAAGCTGGAGGTTCGGGTAGAAAAATGAAGTTTCTGTGTTTTAGGGTGTTTTTGATCTTAAGCATTCGTGTTAAGCCTTGTAATGACTTGGTATATTTGTATAGAATGATACAAAGTCCACCCCTTATCAGTTTGTACAAGTTCTGACCCCTTTTGCCACTTTTCTTGCATTTGAAGAAAAGTTGAAGTGACCATGCTAACAGGCCTGTACTTGGCTATCTTGTGAGCTGCAAGAGTTGGTATACTTTGCTTGATATCTGTGGAGATTGCTTGCCTCCAAGAAACAGGTCAAAGGCTCAAGAATGATAAAGTTGCAAAAGCTTGCCTTTATGAAAATGGCAATGTGCCCTTTATGCCATTAATGGAAAAATCTCTTGTACAATGTTCAAAAAGTGAAAATAAAGCCTTCGTCTTCTGAATTAGCATTTAATTATGGAGTTTAGAGGGAGTTTAGGACCGGTAATGCAAGGTACAAGCATCCAAGATCAGATTTGCAACTTGATACTTTGTAAAAATGGCATGAACAAAAGTGATAAAATGCCAATTTCTCTTCTTTGATTCTCCCTAACCACAAATGATCTTGGAGAGTTCTTGGACATTTTGGAAAGCTTGTCATGTTCTCTATAATCCATATTTGAAATGAATTTTGAGATACCTCTTGGAACTAGGTGAAAAATATCCATGAAGTTGGGTAAAAAAACTGCCTAAATTAGGGCAAATTTTCACTAAGTTATTTAGTTCATGGACCCTTATTCACAAATTCATAACTTGAGATCCAAGCATCTTTTGGGAAAAGTTTGTGAAGAAAAGTTGTATATTTTATGGAGGACTACAACTTTCATGTTGGAAGTTTTCTTTGAGTCAAAATTCATCATGGTGAAAAAGTGGTGGAAAGTTGGGGAAAAATAAGAAAATTTCTATACTTAGAAAAATTCTAAGTTATGAAAATTTTCAAATTCAAAACCGTAATTTGCAATTTTGAGTTTATTGATAAACAAGTTTTATATTTTGACACATCTTGATGAATTATGACCCTTGGCATTTGCTTTTGACCAAAAAGTCAAAATTTGACTTTTCAGTGTACAGTTGACTTTTGATCAGTCGACTTGAAAATTCATCTGTCAATCCAATGAACTTGAGATCTTTTGAACCATGCGATTAGGTCAATATGATGAAATTAGATCCTTGAAATCATGTTTGAACTCAATTGGTCATTGGCTAGGTTAAAAATCAGAAATTTCCCTTTCTCAGTCAAAATCCTAATTTTGACTATTTTGCCCTTTTGATGATTTAATCAAATTTCTTGAGGAGTTTTGATCCAAACTTGATAAAATGGTACATAGGAGTATAAATTGTTGTTGTGGATAAAAAATTATGAAGTTTGACTGTAAATTGGCCATGGTTGACTTTTTCCCCAATACATCTGATTTTTAGGTCAACTGTCCAATTGGCTGATCAAAAATGTGGTTCAAGGCTTGAAACTTATTGTGAGCAATCTTAGGGGTCCAAGATGATGTATGAAAGTCACATGAAGCATTGGTGGTCCAAAAATTCTTGTGCAAACTCAAACCCTAATTTTTGGGTCATCAGTGCAAGATGAGATGTCTTGAGCTGACCAAACCCTAATCTTGTCTTGAGTCCAAGAAGTCTTATGAGGAAAGTCTTGATAAATGAGAGTGAAAATTTTGGGGTACAACAGCTGCCCCTGTTCAATCTTCTTGAACCTGAAGAGTTAGATTGGCGAGCTTGCCATTCGTGACTCGAAGGTAAAAGATGATTGGACACTAGAGTGCCCGTAAATTTGCACTCGTCAAAGTGTAGTTGAGGGAATGGGCTTAAAGATGCAATTTATAGAGGTGATAGAATCTTGTTGGAGATGGGCTTGTAGATGCCATCCAAGAATGTTTGCTGAATTGTATGTTGTAAGTCAGAAGAATAAGTATCAGAATGGTATCCGTATCTGGAACGTACCTGAACTGTATCTGGAGACTTGAAATCTGAATGAGAAACAGAATAGCATCCGTGTTTGGAGCGTATCCGTACTGTATCAAGAGTGTGGGCCAGAATGGCATCCGTGTTTGGAGCGTATCTGTACTGTATTTTGAGGTCTGAATGAGTAATAAAATAGCACCCACGTCTAGAGCGTATCTAAACTGTATCTGACATCTGAATCTGAATAAGTGACAGAATGGCATCCGTGTCTGGAGCGTATCTGGACTGTATTTGAAATCTGAATCTGAATGAGTGACATAATGACTTCCGTGCCTGGAGTGTATCTGAATTGTATCATGATTGCATATTGTTTAAACGGTAGCTGTTAATCTTATCCTGAAAAGGGTAAAATGTTAGCTAAAACACAAAGTTATGATGCATGAAATGTATGATGCAATATATGTACTTTGTCAATGTTTATGATATATGGATATAATGTATGCGCATGTAAGCTGATTTGCTGTATTGCTGAGGAAAATAAATCCTTCACTGCTGAGGATAAGAAATCCTTGGTGACTGTTGGGGATTAACAATCCTTAATGACTTCCCTGGGGATATAGGGATCCTTCATGTCTTGAACTTGGAGTATTTGACAAAAATTATGTTGCGAACAATGTCGTATACTGCTTGGGGAATCCGGAGAAATTTGATGTCTTCTACTAGGGGTTGCACAATGGGAATCCTTATTCTGCTGGGGAATAGAGAAAACTCTGATAACTTCTGCGGGGAATTAAGAATGAGAATCTTCATTCTGTTGGGGAGCAATAAAAACTTTAGCGACTTCACTGGGGAATTAAGAATGAGAATCTTCATTCTGTTGAAGAATAAAAACTCTGTGGGGAAGAAGGCTTATTGCTGGGGAGTAGGTTCAGGATTTTTCGGTCATCTGCCACTCTACTGGGGAATTATCCTAGGTTGGAGGGAGATAAAAGTTAATTGTTATCTGGTTGATTTTCAGACTTCAAGACAACTTGTTGGGGAATTCGGAGAAACTGGACGGTTTCTGCTGGGGATTGATAGTTAGAAGTTTTGGCTCCGCTGGGGATTAGGAGTTTTGAAGTTTTAACTCTGATGGGGATTAAGGGTTTGAAATTTTAGCTCCGCTGGGGATCTATATGATGTACTGTAGCGATTTCTCATGGAATAGCCTAAAGACGTTTTTATATCCTTTCAGTTTGTCAGTAATTATTCTTTTCCATCCTGTTTATTTGTAAACATCAATTATGTTCAAATGCATATGTTCATCAATAAATCATTGGACGTTTTTTTTGCAAATAAAAACACAAGTGTAAAGAAAAAGGCAAATAGTGTTTGTACTTTGAAAGGGATATCTTTGTGTTTACTTAGAATAAGAGTTTTGTACAAAGGAGACAGGCATCCTAGTAAGAGGATGGTGTCATAAAAGTAAGAAAAATTTATACAAAGAAAGATAGCTATGTGTATAAAAATCCCATGGGGTTCCCATTCCGCTATAGCCTTCGTGTGTCCAAATATCTTGTATGCCCGTTGCTTCATCCGAAGATGATTGGATTGATCAGAAGTTCCAGGTTTGTCCGTGAAGAGATTGTCCTTAAAGTGATCCGACGAGACATAGTCATACGCTTTAATTCCCTAACTTTTTCCTGGACCGCCCTTTCGGGTTTTCAGTCCACTGGGAAACCCTTTTTTGCCCAAGTCGCCTTTTCGGGTTTTCAACTTGTCGGGTGTATAGATTTTTTTTTAATTTTATCCCTAATTTTTGCCCGAACCTTTTTTGGTTCGCCGGGATGCCCTTGTTTTGCCTAGGTGTATCAACCTAGCGGGTCTCTTATGCGTAGTATTTTTTGACTATGTTTGCGTTCGTAGGGTGTGGCAGGTCGTCACCGTCCATGGTGGTTAAGATCATTGCCCCACCAGAAAAGATGCTCTTGATTACAAATGGTCCTTCATAGGTAGGAGTCCATTTGCCCCTGGGATCACTTTGTGGCAAGATGATGCGCTTGATCACTAGATCTCCAACTTGATATACCTGGCGTCTGACTTTCTTGTTGAAAGCCTTGATCATCCGTTTTTGATACGTCTGACCGTGGAAAACAGCAATAAGTATCTTTTCGTCGATTAAGTTGAGTTAATCGAGCCAGGTCTGGATCCAATCGTCTTCACTCAAACCAGCATCTTTCATGATTCTCAAGGAGGGAATCTGAACCTCGATAGGTAAAACAGCCTCCATGCCATAAACCAAAGAATAGGGTGTTTCCCCAGTTGATGTGTGTGTTGTGGTACGGTACCCGTGGAGAGCAAACGGTAGCATTTCATGCCAGTCCTTGTAGTTGACTGTCATCTTTTGTATGATCTTTTTAATATTTTTGTTAGCAGCTTCAACTGCACCATTCATCTTTGGCCGATAGGGGGATGAATTGTGATGTTGAATCTTGAACTGCTCGCACAAGGCTGTGATCATAGTATTGTTAAGGTTTGTACCGTTATCATTGATGATCCTTTTGGGGATACCGTACCAGCAAATGAGATTCTATTTGATGAAGCGGGCAACAACATTCTTAGTAATGGATGCGAAGGAAGCTGCTTTGACCCACTTGGTGAAGTAGTCAATGGCCACCAGAATAAAGCGGTGTCCATTGGAAGCTGTAGGCTTGATCTCTCCAATCATATCGATTCCCCACATAGCGAAGGGCCAAGGAGTTGTTAAGACATTTAAAGGAACCGGAGGCACGTGCACCTTGTCTGCATAGATTTGACATTTATGACAAGTCTGGGAGTGTTGATAGCAGTCAGCTTCCATGGTAGACCAGTAATAGCATGCCCGTAGAATCTTCTTTTCCATCGTATGCCCACTAGAGTGAGTGCCAAAGGTACCCTCATGCAATTCAGCCATGATCTTTTCAGCTTCAATCTTGTCCACACAACGAAGCAGAACAGAATCGTGATTGCGCTTGTACAGGATATCATTACTTAGGAAGAACTTAGCTGAGAATCTCCTTAAGAACTTTTTGTCGTTGACTGAAGCTCCTTCGGGATATTCTTGAGCCTCGAGATACCTTTTAACTTCGGGAAACCACGGCTGGTCCACTACTTCTTCGGTATTAATCTCGTGACAATGTGCTGGTTCTTCCATCCGTTCAATGGAGATCTAGGGAGCCTCATTGTCCCAAACAAGTTTAAACATAGATGACATTGTAGCTAGAGCATTTGCTAGCTGATTTTCTTCTCGCGGGAAGTGCTCGAAGGTAATCTGCTCGAAATATGGTAACAATGTCAAAACATGTTCTTTGTAAGGGATGAGGTTTGGATGTTTAGTATCCCACTCTCCTTTGATCTGATTGATGACCAAAGCTGAGTCCCCAAACACATCTAAGGATTTTATTCCCAAGTCTATGGAGGCCTTGAGTCCAAAGATGCATGCTTCGTACTCTGCCATGTTGTTCGTACAATTGAAGAAAAGTCGGGAAGTGAAAGGAGTATGGCATCCTTCTGGAGATATAAGCATAACACTGATACCGTTACCAAGTGCATTGGAGGCCCCATCAAAGTATAGGGTCCATCGGGATCCTTGTTCAGGTCCGTCATATAGCCTGATTTCTTCAATGTTGTCCAATGTCATGATGTCTTCGTCAGGGAAGTCGAACTTCATGGACTGGTAATTTTCTACAGCTTGATGAGCCAGATGGTCAGCTAGCACACTGCCCTTTATAGATTTTTGGGTAGTGTACTGTATGTCGTATTCCGTTAGGATCATCTGCCATCTGGCTATCCTTCCGGACATAGCAGGCTTCTCAAAGATGTACTTTATCGGATCCATCTTAGATATCAGCTGTTGTACCCCAAAATTTGCCCTCCCATATTCCTCAAGATTTGTCAAGAATTATCTTCAACTGGTTCAAGATTGCTCAAGAGGTTGCACAGTCAAACCACCTCCTAAGCCAGCTGAAATTAGGGTTTTGGTTCTTTCAAGGAATTTGGAGTTTTCAATGGCTCAATCAAGTCTCATAAGCCTATATGCATGCTCAAGCACCTACATGTCAAGTTTCAAGACTCACAATGCCAAATTGTACAGTCAAAAGCCTCATTTGACCTACAGTCAACTGCAAGGGCAAAATGGTCATTTTACAGTCAAAAGTCAGAATTTTTGGTCAACATCTTATTTTGAGTCCACAATCATCATTTGATCAAGTCTTGATCATGATTCCCCAAGAATAACTCAAAAATCATCAAGATGCAAAAAGTTACTATTTTTGGACAGTAGAAAAGTTAACTGTATCTTGACCAGGGCATAACTTTTTCATGGTTCATCAGAAAAATCCCATCCAATGCTCATTTTGAAGGGGATGCAATTTCCTACAATCCATCTTCACATTCCAAATCCAAGAAATGCTCTCACAAAAGGTTATCAATTTCTACATTATAGGTCAATTTCAAAAGTCAACAAAAGTGCACTTTAAGTCAAAGACCATAACTTGAGATTGGTAAATCCAAATGACATGGGACCAAAGGCATTGGTTAGAGGACTTCAAGACCTTTCCAAAATGTCCAAGAACATGTTCATATGATCAAAATTAAGCAAGATATGCATTGGAGAAGTTGGGAAATTTTTATGAATTTGCAAAAGTCAACTTTGCTCAAAACACCTTGTTTTTGCTAATGGGCCTCAAATCTCTTCTTGAAACTTTATCCATGGCCTATGCACGACCCATCAAGCTTAATTGAATTATTTTCTTATTTTTTATTAATTAATTGGATTTTTAATCAATATTAATTCATTTAATTAATTTAAATTGTAGGAAAATACAAAGATTTGATTTTTCAATCTTTTTGTGAATCAAGAATGACCTAAAAAGGCTGGCAATTTCGTGCACCAAGTCAAAGATGCCATATCTCCAAATTTGGCAACTTTTTCCAATCATGAAGATTCAAAAATATATGATTTCCAATCAAATATTCAAATCATCATTCCATGGATTTTTGCTCAAGATTCTGACCTAATCTCATTCTCCTATAAATACACAAGCAAACCTTAATCATGCACACGTGAAATTTCTGCAGAAAAAGCCATAACCAATTCAAGAAAATTCAAAGAAAATTGCAAAACTGTTTTCTATATTCCAGGCCAATTCAAGGCGTTTTACTGATTCAAACATATTGCAGGAGTCCCTAGGAACGTGTAGCAATCAAAACCAAGCATTAAAGCACCAAGAATCATCAAGAACAGAGTCACGGTTTGCCATTTATTTTCAGAATCGTGCAGTTCAATTCATGCATATTTAACATGATTTTGTGTTTGTTTTGCATTGCTAGAACTCATATGAAGCTGATGGTATAACTGAATTGGATTAAAACGCAGAGAATCAAAAGTTGCCATGTTTGAATTTTAGGGTTCATGAACTTTGGATTTAGGGCTTTGCAGTACAAGAAAAATTAAGCCTTGTGAGACCCATGGTTGGAATCGTTGAGACCAGACGAATCCAAAGCAACCCTCGCGAAATATTTCTGTAGCCTGTAGCTCTAGTCGTTATTATTCGTCATTGCATATTGTGGGGGTTAAAAACCCCCGCTATCTAACGTTGATTTTACAGGTTCAGCGAGGAAGATGATGATGTGTTGATACATCATTGGTTAGTTCAAAGCGCGCGCGTGTTTTTTTTTGGTTTTACAGCACATGAATGAATTTTTATATATTATATTTGCTTGATATTCCAATGACAATTGATGCAGCGTGGTGGAGTGGTTGGCCAAGTGTCCAATAAGCTTTGGGACCTGGGTTCGAATCCCAGGTCCCCCAAAATAATTGTTTCTATTTTTCTTCACGTAATCCCATGCAGGTTGTAAAAGCGGGTTTACCATGCATGCCAAGCATCCAAGCGTCATGTGTCTCTAAGCCCAAATCTGAAGGCCAAGAGTGAATGACTACCATACTCCCAGTCAACATATGCCTGGACAATCAAGAAAGTCAAACGTGGCTGAGACAAATGGGCCTTCAAATTTCCAGATTAACCTCTCTATTGGGCCAGCACCCCCCCCCCCTTGGTTTATTCTTCTTTTAATTTCTTTTCCTTTTATTTTCTCTTATTAATTATTAATTATCATTAAAATTAACTCAATTAATTATTTTCATAATAAAATCAGAAAACTAAAATATTTTTATTTTCACCTTTAATTTATTATTTTTGTAAATAAATGTAATTAATTACTTTAGTTGTTTTAATTAGGTTAACTTTAATTATTTTCATAACAAATAAAATAAATTAGAATTAGGGTTTTCTTGACAATTTTAATCTCTTTTCTTTTATTTCACTAAAACATAAAAAACTTAAAAAAATATTTCTTTTATTTAATTAATTAGAATTAGGTTTAATTAACTGCAAAAAGGACCAAAAACTCATTCTTTCTCAAAAAAGGGTCAAAACCCTAAGGACTTCTCCGATTCAATTTCTTTTCGCGCATATTATATTTTTGAGCATTATTTATGTAATTGCTCCGAGGATGTAATAGCGTAATTAGGACCTTTTATCGCTTTATTTATTTTTTCGCAATTTACTTTTCAAGGGTTTGTTTTTGGCGATGTAAATACCCGACGCCTTGTAATAGCGTAGATTTATTTTCCGCAACTAACTGTTAGATGTATGTTAATTAGGCTATGCATGACAAGACTTGTATGAAATTAAAATCAACTCGTAGCTCACCTTAAAATGTGCAAAGATAATATAAACTGAAACCTGACACACGTGCACATGCCACTCTTAGGGTACGCCTCACTTGGTTGCCTCGACGTGGTCATTGAGTATAGGGTGTCTTAGAGGTCGCCCTCTTGTCTAAAGATCCAAGTTACCTCGAAACGGTTGCCTCGGATAAAAAGGATCTAGGACATTAGGGTTACCGCTAAGGCGTCCTACTATTGCTTTGGTGACCACATGTCCCTATAATCGAATTGACCCGACAAACTCCAACGATGGTGCTACCTACTTCTCAATAGTGGGATAGCACTGTCTAAAGGACATTTACACAGCTTAATTTCTTTTGAGTAGGTAGAGGTTCTAAGGTACTTGCTCTTTCAAAACAAAAATAACTTTTCGCACCTACACTTTTTCTGACAAAAGTTTTCAAACAAATACTTCATACACTCTTGAGGACTGATACAAGAGTTAAAATCGGAGTTTTCAAACAAACTTTTTCAAAACCCACAATCACAAGAAAAGCAAACATTTTTGAAAACATAGTGAGCAAGTACCTAAGAGCCCGTGGATAACCACAGATAGAAAGGGTGATAATACCTTCCCTTTCTATAATCTACCTCCCGAACCGAGAAACATCTCGAAAAGGAATTTTGTTGTGCTTTTGTCCTTTCCTTGTTGGAGAAAATAAAAGACGGTGGCGACTCTTGCTTACCGCGACATTTCGCGAACCAGCATTCCAAAACAGTCAGTTCTATTTCCACCGATCACATCAGCAAAGTGGTATGAGTCAACATATACTGCCTTAGCCGGCGAGCAGCCCATACCAAAGCGCAGCAAGTTTCCTCGAGCAGTGAATATCTAGTTTCACAGTCAGTAAACTTTTTGCTAAGGTAATAAATGGCATGCTCTTTTCGGCCAGACTCGTCATGCTGCCCCAGTACGCACCCCATTGAATTCTCCAAGACAGTCAGATGCATGATTAGCAGTCTTCCCTCGACGAGTGGCATCAGGACAGGAGGTTCTAGCAAATACTCCTTGGTTTTATCGAAAGCAACTTGACATTCGTCATTCCATCTGACTACCTGATCTTTCTTCAACAGTTTGAAGATTGGTTCACAAGTAGACGTTAGGTGAGAAATGAACCTGGCAATGTAGTTTAGGTGTCCCAAAAAACCTCTGACTTCCTTCTCAGTGCGAGGAGCAGGCATTTCTTGTATAGCTTTGACTTTGGCAGGATCAACCTCGATGCCTTTGTTGCTGACAATGAAACCTAAGAGTTTACCGGACCGGACTCTGAATGTACACTTGTTTGGGTTCAATCTTAGCTTGTACTCCTTTAATCTGACAAACAAATTTTGCAAGTGATCAAGGTGTTCTTCTTCAGTTTGTGATCGGGCTATCATGTCATCTACGTAGACCTCTATCTCATGATGTATCATATCATGAAATAAAGCTACCATGGCGCGTTGATAGGTTGCCCCGGAATTCTTCAGTCTGAATGGCATCACTTTGTAGCAGAACGTACCCCACTGTGTGACAAATGTAGTTTTCTCCATGTCCTCAGGTGCCATTTTGATTTGGTTATAGCCTGAGAATCCGTCCATGAAAGAAAATACTTTGTGTTGGGCTGTATTGCCGACCGGGATGTCGATGTGTGGAAGTGGAAAATCATCTTTAGGGCTGGCCCTGTTTAAGTCTATATAATCCATGCACATTTTGACTTTGCCGTCCTTTTTAGGCACGGGAACAATGTTAGCAATCCATTGAGGATAGGAAGTAACATCCAGAAATCCAGCGTTGAACTGTTTCATAACTTCTGCTTTGATCTTCTTTGACATGTCAGGTCTCATGCGGCGGACCTTTTGTTTCACAGGTGAGCAGTCTTCTCTTGTAGGGAGACGGTGTACCACAATGTCTGTATCAAGTCTCGGCATGTCTTCATATGACCAGGCAAAGATCTCAACATAATCATGCAGTAGCTGAATTAGGCGCTCCTTGACACTCGGGTCTAGATTGGCACCTATTTTGATCTCCTTTTTATCTTCCTCGGTACCCAAGTTGATTGTATCCAACAACTCCTCATGAGGCTGAATTGCTCTTTCCTCTTGCTGTAGTAATCTGGCCAATTCCCCTGGCACCTCACAATCTTCCTCACCTTCGTATTCGGCTTGGTAGATCAGATCTTCAGATTCACTGAAGGATATAGCAGTATTGTTACCCATTGGATCCGGAATGGAAGGGTACCTTCATTTGTGAGTGTGGGTGTGTGTAAGGGATAGCCATCTTAAAACAACAAAATGTAAAAGAAAGACAATGAGCACAAAAGGTTTATATATGAAAAAGCGTCCATGATTCATTGAAATGACATATGAAAATGAAATAAAAACCCTTACAAATGGACGGTTGTGCCTCGGGTAAGACACAAGGTTGAAAATGTACGAATTGTTTGTGAATTATTACAGTCCAACAGAAATGTAAAAGATAAATTACTGCGATATGAAAGTTATCGGGATGAAGTCTTTGGCTTCCCAGTTGCAAAGTCCTCCGCTGACAGTAGGAAATATCCAATCTTCCAGGCTGCCCTCCTCTTCATTGTCCTCTAGTGCATTAACCCCTTGGTGGCTGATCTTCACAGGTGGCCCTCCGGCACAGGCGCGGCGCACAGCCTTCTAACAAATCGAAGTAAATCCCAAGCCAAACTTGTCTAATTTGTAAGGAATGTCTGGAAGTTGACCCCATATTATGCATCCCCCTTCTTCCACTACTGCCCTTGCATCCTTGAGAGATGACATCCGAGGTGGAGGTCTTGTGATCACAGGAGTTGAGGATACCTCCTTGGTCGCTACTATTTCTTCAGAGACTTCTTTAAAATGTTGGAAAGGGGTCTCTATGAACCCGCCATCTAGCTCCACATAACGGAAGGAATTCATATGACTAATCATATATTCCTCTTCCCCATGGATAGTTATGATCTTCCCTTGGATGGGGTACTTGAGCATCTGATGCAAGGTGGAGGTGACAGCTCCGGCATTGTGGATCCAGGGGCGTCCCAACAGACAGGAATAAGAAGGAGGGATGTCCATCACATAGAATGTGGAGTTGAAAACTTGAGTTCCCACCTTGATTGGGATGTCCACCTCCCTATGGACCATCCTCTTGGAACCATCAAAAGCTCGCACCACTATGTTGCTGGGTTTTAGAGTCAGCCCCTCACAATCCAACTTATCAATGGCTTTCTTCGGCAAGACATTTAAAGACGACCCAGTATCAACTAAGACATGAGCTAGGGTTGTTCCTCTACACTCCACTGAGACATGTAGTGCATCATTGTGTTTCCTCCCTCGGGGTGTCAAGTCAGCATCGGAGAAACCCAGGCCATTATCAGCTGTCAAACTGGCCACACAGTCCTGGAACTGGTCAACAGATGTCTCTTGCGGCACGTGAGCTGTCTTCAGAAATTTGACCAAAGCTTTGGCATGTGCTTCAGAGCACAGCAACAGGGCTAGCATAGAGATCTTGAAAGGGGTCTGCCCCAATTGTTCAACCACATCATAATCACTCTTCTTAATGATCCTCAGGATTTCTTCCATCTCCTTCTTGGATGTTTCAGGAATAACTAGTGACTGAGCCTTCGTCAGGACAGGCTCCTCTTGAACATTCTTTCCTTTATTCTCAGCAGTGGAAATAGGGATGGGAATTGTATTGTCTTTGTCTGTGGGTACGCTTGCAGGTACAATCACTGGTGTAGAGGTAATCTTCAGAACGGCCACGGGTCCAAAGACTGCTGTTGGAGGAGCAATCTCTGGAGAGAAGATCCTACCACTATAGGTGATCTTGCTAGTTCCAACAATATTTCTAATTTCGGGACTATCCTCTTCAGAGCTTTCTTCTTTTGCAGTCAGTTCAATCTGTTTAATACCATGGTAGTAGATTTCTCCACCGTAGTTCCATGGTACTGTTTTATCTGAATTGTATGGGGTTAGCCCGGGCATTGTTATCTTAAGCGGAGCAGTCTTCGGAGCAGGTGTAATCCTAACGGGTATTTTAGGGGCCCTGGAAGGATTGACGTAGATGGTTATTATTGAAACTTCTTTAACTGGAATGGGTGAAATAGGAGCATTCTCGAACAAAATTTCTTGGTTATCCATCAGTCGTTGGATACCTTTCTTCAACAGAGGACAGTCAAATGGGGAGGATAGGTAATCATGGCAGTCTTTTTCACAACCTGGGAAGATGCCAGCTTTTAACAAATTCAACTTGATGGTCAGGAGCGGAGTTAATAGTTCATCCATAGTAGCAACAAACAAATCTTCTTCAATAGCGTTGGCATTATGACCATGCCTCGGCATTGGGGCGGAAATAACATTTGGTTTCTCAGGCACTTCAAATTTAACTTCCTTTGTGTCAATCAGATCTTGAATCTTATTCTTCAGAGCCCAACAGTTGTTGGTGTCGTGCCCTGGAATTTCATAATGGTACGCGCATCTGGCGTTGGGATGGTAATGTGGAGAAGTAGTATTAGGATTTTTTGGTGCCTCTTTCAAAGTGGCCAGATTCAACTTCAATATATGTGGTAGAACTTGGGCTGGAGTCATGTTAATCTTGGTAAATTGCCGAACTGGCCTTTCTACCCTTCGCTGGTTATTTCTTGGCTGGTCATTTCTTGGCTGGTCTGATGCAGGCTTTTGAATCATGATGGCCCCCACTGTTTATCGGTGCTCGGTTCTTCCCTGATTCCTCTGTGAATAGACAGTAGATACTTCCTTTCTTCCCGTGAAGGGATTTTTTACAACTGTCGAGGCAAACGTGTCCTTTTGAATCTTCCCACTTCTTATACCATCCTCCACTCTTTCGTCGGTTAAGATCAATTTTGTAAACCCTTCAGAAGAACTTCCAATCAGGTGATTGAAGAAAGGACCTGAAAGAGTTCCCAAGAACATGTCCACTAACTCCCTCTCAGATAGAGGTGGTTTCACCCTTCCGACTAGATCCCTCCACTTTTGGGCATAGTCTTTAAAGCCCTCATTGAAAACCATGGCCATACTCTGTAGCTGAGTACGGGTTGGCTCTAAGTCAGCGTTGTATTGATACTGTTTATAGAAGGCTGCTGACAAATCTTCCCAATTATGAACATCTTCCCTCTCCAACTGGTAGAACCAGTCAAGTTGCGTTCCTGATAAACTGTCCTGGAAAAAGTGGACCCACAGGTCTTTGTCAGCAGAATGTGGTTGCATCTTCCTGACATAGGATCTGAGGTGCATTTTAGGGCAAGACACCCCATCATACTTGGAAAACAGTGGCACTTTAAACTTTGGAGGGATTACAATTCCTGACACCACCCCTAACTCCTCAAAATCTAGCCCTGGTACTCTCCGGATTTCCATAGTGTTGAGTCGCTCTTCAAGGTGTTTGTATTTGTCATCAGTCGGAGGGTATTGTTGTTCAGAGTAGTCCTCTTCTTCCTCTTCTTCTTCTTCTTCAGAATCTGATGGTACTGTCGTTCCTTTTCCTTTCCCTTCTTCAGAGGTTGTTGGGAATTCTAAGGTCCGTCTGGCTTGTCCCTGAAATCTTCTGCCCATGATAACCACACCATTTGGCTTCTTCTTCTTTTTCTCTTTTTCTTTTTCTAGCAAAGTCTTCAGATCCTCCTGCCCCTTGGCTAAGGTCATGAGCAATTGTTGAAATTGTGAATTCTGAGCTTGCAAATCTTTGACTGTTTGTTCGATATCCATCTTGCTGAAATAAACAGCAGAGAGATGAGGAAACTTGGTGTGAAGACCTGTTTATGCTTATGATAAATGATATGTATTCATGCAATACTTTCAAGGATTCAGAAATTCAAATTTGTTTTAAACAAAAAAGAAACACATGTCATATTAATAAGATAGAACTTGTTAGTACATCAATGCCCCTTGGGAAAAATAATACAAAATTCTAAGGTAAAAAGACGTTGTGCATCCTCTTTGGTGCAATGTAGGTGATGAGAGTCTGTTCTTCATGAAGTAGCCGAGTGAGTTCCAAAACCTTCTTCTCGCTTGCATAGAATTGGGCTTAGAAAGTATCGGGCTCTCCCTTGAGTTGTATCCAACTCCTTTGTAGGTCTTCGAGTGACGTTGGCATGTCAGGATGTAGAATTGTGTATGGAACCTCTCCTTCCTTAACAGGCTCTATAATCACTGGGAGAATGGAGGGGTAAGGCATCATAAGACTTTGGGCGCGGGTTCGTACCCAATTGAGGTAAGGCTCAAGAGGGATGGAATTCTTGTGTCCCAAGGTCTTATTATCTACCTTGTTTGGCATCCTCCAAGCTCTGATGAACCTCTGGCGAAGTCCTTGGTCGTCGTTGTCATAGTCGAAAACCAATCCTTGAATCAGCATATGATGTGGGCCATCCCTTCGGGCATAACCAAACTGTCTTAGAGATAAGAAAAGGTTGTAGGTGATGCCTCCCCTAATGCCAAGTAGAGGGATATTATGGAATTCCCCACAACGGTCAATGATGATGACATTCTCTTTGGATCGAGAACACCAATGGATATTTGAATGGTTAAGCGTCATTAACCTTTGTGACTACCTCAAACCTTTCTCATCTTCAAGACTGATTGGGGAAGATGAGAAATAAACCATCTTTCCAGGAGAGGAGTGCAACACATGAGAACACCTCTTTTCCTCATTGTACGAGTGTGAAAAGAGTAGAGGATATCCCCAAGCAATGTAGGCACTAGGTTGCGAGTCATGAAGATTTTGACAGTGTTCGCGTCTATGAGTTGGTCAGGATTAGGGAACAAGACTATCCCATAGATGAGAAGACCTACAATCTCCTCAAAAGCTTGCAAGTCTATAGAATTCCAACAGCTTTGGGCCTTCTCAAACAGAAACTTTAACAAGAAGCCTTTGACACCACTTCTAGTTTCCCAATGTGTTGTGATATCAGATGAGTGCAAGTGCAGGGCTTGAGCAATCTCTTCTGGCTTTGGATCTCTTTCCGTACCGTTGAAGGGTAGTTGGTTGAGAATAGGAATCCTCAAGAGTTGAGAAAATTCCTCCAAAGTGGGCACAAGTTGGTAGTCAGGAAATTTGAAGCAATGATGTAAAGGGTCAAAGAACTAGAAGAGAACGTTCATCATATCCTCCTCTGTGTTGGAAGTGACCAAGTTGAGTAGACGACCATGTCTTTCAGTGAATGGAGAATTCTCAGGAATCCTTGAAGCTAGCTCCTTGAGTTGTGGAGGAATTCTCACAAGGTTGACTTGGATAGTTTTCCTGCGAAGTGAAACCATAACCTACAAAACAAGAACAAAGATGAATCTCCAAAATCCTTGAAATGGTTAGTGAATGCATATGATGCTCATGATGTCCATGATGTTATGCACAAGTATATATGTACAAACAAATCACACAAGTTCCTAGTTTAGGCTTGCATGGGGTTTCATAGGTAATTACCCTCTTGAAGTTTAGTTGGCTCAACATGTCCTAGAAATAGTAACCGGGTTCTAAGGAGCTCAATATCACCGGATTGTTTCCTTGTTCATTGTTTTAATTCAGCCTCTTTACTGGCGACTGAAATATTCCAAGAAAACAACCCTCAATGAGTGTAGTATCGAGTATCTACCAACTTCGGACTGTACCAAAGCCGGTCATCTCACTACATCCAAAAAGGCCAAGTTGGTCAAGTAAAGGTTCTAAAAGTTTGTTAGTGCTTCATGACATCACTCAGCGGCCTCGTATTCTCTTTGATTGACTCAAAGGCTACCGGTACCCACAAATATGTCACACTAACATAGTTATTGCTTAGACCGTGTCGGTATACCCCGCACAGATTCCACAACATATTGCTATTTACCTATAATGTTCCCCAAATCCGGGTAGAGGATTCAAACCCAAACAATAGAACCAAAATGTAAAGCAAACAAGTCAAACAATTGTAAGCATGTAAAGGTGATCTAAACCCTAAGGTAACCCCACTTTTAGAATTGTCCCCAGCAGAGTCGCCAGTTCTGTGATGCGGTGGGAGAACTGACTTGAGGTTTTGCGTTTTGTGTTTGCAAATGTTGCGGTTAGTAAGAGTCGCCACCGACTTTTCTTTTATCCAAAAGGAAAGTTAAAAAAGCACAGGAAAGACCTTTGAGATTTTTTCTTGAGTTCGGGGGGTAGATTATGAAAAGGGAAGGTGCTAGCACCCTTTTCATCCATGGTTTTCCATGGGCTCTTAGTTACTTGTTTAGATCACTTGCTTTGCTTTGGAATTGTTTGAAATGGTGCTTTGTGTGGTTTTGAAAGTATTTTGAAAAGAGGCCATCGTTTAGACAATCTTTGTAATGATTCTCGTTTGTAAGAATGTATACAAAGATGTTTGTCTTTCGAAAAATGTTTCAATGTTTTGTAAGATGTTTGGAAATGTTTTGGAAATGTGTGTGTGTTTGTTTTTGAAAATAGCAAGGATTGTTTTGAAATTAATCAAGTAACTAGAAGCTATCTACCTACTCAAATATATTTCTTATGCATTTTTATTCCTTTGATATTATTGATTTACCATTGATTTGGTAAACAACCCTATCTTTGGATGTAAACGGGACGGGCGTGGGTCATCGTATGATCATGATAGCAATATTGCCAAGTATCTTAGCATGTTTGAAGGGACCAAGATCATTTGTTTAGGCAACCTTTTGATAGCGTCATCGAGGGACTATGATCTTATATTGTTTTGTTTTTCCAAGATACTTCGCGTGCGTAACATGGCCATTTTGTTTTAGGCAACCAAGTGGGTGAAACCCTAAGGGTGCTTGTGTGCAATATGTGTCATTTTACATGCTTTTGTCTTGCAATTAGGTCATTTCTATTTGTTTGATTTTGGTCTTATCATGCAAAACCCTAATTTACTACACAAGTATATAAAGCGGTAAATTGCGTAAATGTAAACTAAGCTATTACAACAAATATAATGGGAGGGGGGATACAAGTTTTTGAATGGGGATATTGCACAAAATAAACTCTAAAAGTACTATTACAACCCAATTGAATATAGTGCGAAATAAATAAATATACAAATATTTAAATATGCAATGCAATGTTTTTATGGAAAAAATGTTTTGTATTGTTTAATGTATGAGAAAATGATTTATGTAAACCCTAGAAAAAGGGAAAAATAATAGTATTAGTTTTGAAAGGGGAAACCCTAAGTTTTTATTAAAAGAAATATATGTTCAATTTTAATGTTTTGTTCATTTTTTGTGTAAGAAAATAATAAGTAATGTTATGTACAAATATTAAAAATTAAAATATGTATGAAAATAAATATTTTATGTATATAAATAACATAATAAAAATATTAAGTATTTTTTTATTATTTACAAGTTTTATTTAAGAAAATAAAGTTCTATTTATCCTAATAAACTATTTTTATGCAAAAAATAATAAATAAAATAAAATAAAAATGCAAAAAATAAAGAAAATATTTTTCATGATTTTTATGATTCAGAAAAATAAATAAAAAGCAATAAATATAAAAATATAAAAAGAAATGTGAAAAAATAAAGCAAAATAAGTCAGGGGGTGCAAATAGTGGTCAGGGGGATGTGAAAAACAAAAACAGAAGGCACAAGGCGCCCAAGGCCCAGGCCAGTCATCCCTGTCCTCCAGCTTCCTTCTGCACGCACATCTGCCTTCAAATCTGTAACTTGCTATTGCTTGCATAAAAACAAAAACTTATAACACAAAACATGTAGCATTTTATCTCACGATTCCAATGATATAAAATTTGTAACCTAACTCTCAAAGATCGGAGAGAATTTAATCAGCCCCAATTCGTGACCTAATTATTTCAGCATGTTCAACATTCAAACTCTCTTAGCTCAGTTAATATAAATGGAAAGTATGCATATGTACAGCTTCACCATGTTAAGGACTACATTTTTGCTTCACAAATCATGGCTTGAGGATGCCTAAATAGAGAGATAGAGATTTGAAAAATACCTCTTTCAGCTGGATTTGGATATGACAATGTGGGGACTTTGAGTGAAGCCTGAGGATCGTGTGAGCTTCCTTGAAGTTCCTTCAAGCTATTCCAATGCCTAGCTTGCTTTGTGGATGGCTAGAAGTCTCTGTAGAAGTCAAGCTGCAACCTCCAAACTTGAAAATGGCAATGGCAGAAACAGAGCTCACATGTGCCGGACGAATGCTTGGACTGCTTTGGTATAATGTTTATGAAGTGTTTCAAATGTTAAAAGGGAAAACATACGAGCCAAAATGAAGTTGGCAAGGATTTTGCGGAAGCTCGAGGTTTGGGAAGAAAAATGAAGTTTCTGAGTTTTAGGGTGTTTTTGATCTTAAGCATTCGTGTTAATCCTTGTAATGACTTGGTATATTTGTATAGAATGATAAAAAGTCCACCCCTTATCAGTTTGTACAAGTTATGACCCCTTTTGCCACTTTTCTTGCATTTGAAGAAAAGTTGAAGTGACCATGCTAACAGGCCTTTACTTGGCTATCTTGTGAGCTGCAAGAGTTGGTATACTTTGCTTGATATCTGTGGAGATTTCTTTCCTCCAAGAAACAGGTCTAAGGCTCAAGAATGATAAAGTTGCAAAAGCTTGCCTTTATGAAAATGGCAATGTGCCCTTTATGCCATTAATGGAAAAATCTCTTGTACAATGTTCAAAAAGTGAAAATAAAGCCTTTGTCTTCTGAATTAGCATTTAATTATGGAGTGTAGAAGGAGTTTAGGACCTGTAATGCAAGGTACAAGCATCCAAGATCAGATTTGAAACTTGATACTTTGTAAAAATGGCATGAACAAAAGTGATAAAATGCCAATTTCTCTTCTTCGATTCTCCCTAACCACAAATGATCTTGGAGAGTTCTTGGACATTTTGGAAAGCTTGTCATGTGCTCTATAATCCATATTTGAAATTCATTTTGAGATACCTCTTGTAACTAGGTAAAAAATATTCATGAAGTTGGGTCAAAAAACTGTCTAAATTAGGGCAAATTTTCACTAAGTTATTTAGTTCATGGACCCTTATTCACAAATTCATAACTTGAGATCCAAGCATCTTTTGGGAAAAGTTTGTAAAGAAAAGTTGTAAATTTCATGGAGGAATACAACTTTCATGTTGGAAGTTTTCTTTGAATCAAAATGCATCATGGTGAAAAAGTGGTGGAAAGTTGGGAAAAAATAAGAAAATTTCCATACTTAGAAAAATTCGAAGTTATGAAAAATTTCAAATTCAAAACCCTAATTTGCAATTTTGAGTTTCTTGATCAACAAGTTTCATATTTTGACACATCTTACTGAATTATGACCCTTGGCGTTTGATTTTGACCAAAAAGTCAAAGTTTGACTTTTCAGTGTACAATTGACTTTTGATCAGTTGACTGGAAAATTCATAAGTCAATTCAATGAACTTGAGATCTTTTGAACCATGTGATTAGGTCAAGATGATGCCATTAGATCATTGAAATCATGTTTGAACTCAATTGGTTATTGGCTAGGTTAAAAATCAGAAATTGCCCTTTCTCAGTCAAAACCCTAATTTTGACCATTTTGCCCTTTTGATTATTTGATCAAATTTCTTGAGGAGTTGTGATCTAAACTTGATAAAATGGTACATAGGAGTATAAAATGTTGTTGTGGATCAAAAATTATGAAGTTTGACTGTAAATTGGCCATGGTTGACTTTTTCCCCAATACAGCTGATTTTTAGGTCAACTGTCCAATTGACTGATCAAAAATGTGGTTCAAGGCTTGAAACTTGTTGTGAGCAATCTTAGGGGTCCAAGATGATGTATGAAAGTCACATGAAGCATTGGTGGTCCAAAAATTCTTGTGCAAACTCAAACCCTAATTTTGGGTCATCAGTGCAAGATGAGATGTCTTGAGCTGACCAAACCCTAATCTTGTCTTGAGTCCAAGAAGTCTTGTGAGGAAAGTATTGATAAATGAGAGGGAAAATTTTGGGGTACAACACCCATCGAATACCATAGTCCATCGGGATCTTTGTTCAGGTCCGTCATACGGTCCGGGTTTCGTACAGTCGGTTACCAACATGATGTTCTCATCAGGGAAGTCAAAGTTCATTGACTGATAATCATCCATAGCTTGATGGGCCAAATGATCTGCTAGTACACTTCCTTTGATGGCCTTTTGAGTCGTGTATTAAATGTCGGACTTATTCAAGATCATTTTCCATCTGGCTATCCATTCGGAAAGGGCAAGTTTCTCGAAGATGTACTTGATTGGGTCCATCTTAGAAATCAACAGATTGGTATGAGTCAACATATACTGTCTTAGCCGGCGAGCAGCCTATGCTAGAGCGCAGCAAGTTTTCTCGAGCAGTGAATATCTGGTTTCACAGTCGGTAAACTTTTTGCTCAGGTAATAAATAGCATGCTCTTTTCGTCCAGACTCGTCATGTTGGCCCAAAATACACCCCATAGAGTTCTCTAATACTGTCAAGTACATGATCAAGGGTCTTCCTTCAACTTGAGGCATGATAATAGGAGGTTCTTGTAGGTATTCTTTGATTTTGTCAAAGGCAATATAGCATTCATCATTCCATTTGACTACCTGGTCTTTCTTCAAGAGTTTGAAGATTGGCTCACAAGTAGCAGTCAAGTGAGATATGAAACGGGAAATGTAATTGAGATGACCCAAGAATCCTCTGACTTCTTGCTCAGAATGAGGGACTGGCATTTCTTGGATGGCCTTTACCTTGGCAGGATAAACTTCAATGCCTTTATTGCTGATGACAAAACCTAGAAGCTTTCCAGATCATACTCCAAACGTGCACTTGTTAGGGTTTAATCTCAAATTGTACTTCTTCAGCCTCTCGAATAATTTGTGCAGGTGATTGAGATGTTCTTCTTCGGTTTGTGATATGGCAATCATATCATCCACATATACCACTATCTCATGATGAATCATGTCATGAAATAAAGCTACCATAGCCCTTTGATATGTTGCCCCTGCATTCTTTAACCCGAACGGCATGACCTTGTAGCAGAAGGTTCCCCATTGAGTAACGAAAGTAGTCTTCGAGAGCCATCCTTATTTGATTATAGCCTGAAAAACCATCCATGAAAGAGAAGACTTTATGCTGAGTTGTATTATCAACTAAGACTTCAATGTGTGGTAGAGGGAAGTCATCCTTCGGGCTTGCCCTATTTAGATCCCTATAGTCTATGAAAATGCGAACTTTCCCGTCTTTCTTTGGCACTGGCACCACATTGGCAACCCATTGAGGATGGGATGTCATAGCTAGGAACCCTGCATCAAATTGTTTCATCACTTCAGTTTTGATCTTTTCAGACATATCAGGCCTCATGCGACGAACCTTTTGTTTATTAGGAGGGCAGTATTCTCTTGTCGGCAGACGATGAACTACGATGTCGGTATCCAACCCAGGCATATCTTTATAAGACCAAGAAAATACTTCCACATAATCATGCAACATCTGAATCAACCTACTCTTGACACTTCTTTCCAAGTTAGTGTCGATCCTAATTTCCTTCTTATCTGACTCAGTACCCAGGTTGATAACTTCAACTGACTCTTTGTGCGGTTGAATATCATTTTCCTCTTGTAATAGAAGTCTGGATATTTCTCCCGGTATGTCACAATATTCCTCGCCTTCGTCTTCGGCTTGGTTTATAGGATATTCAAAGTCATAGTCGGAAATAGTTGAGTCATTGGCAATAAGATCCAAAGTGGACGTGGACCTGCAAGACTGTGTGTGTGTGTGCATGTAAGATACATGGCTATTTTTTTGAAAAATGTATTTGAAAGAAAGGAAAGACAATGAAAACAAATATTTGAATGCAAAAGAGTCCAATGTACTGAATGATCATATGATTAGATGAATATAAAACCCTTGACAAATGGACCAAAGTGCCCTGAGCCAGGAAAATGGCTGAAAAGTCATTGTTAAAATATTACAGACAACATGTTCTTGAATTGAAAGAAAAGAAATAACAAGTAGATTACTCCTCAATGAAGGAGATGGGCATAAATTCCTTTGTATGCCAATTCTTCAGCTCTATTGTAGTTGGATACACTCACTCTTTAAATGCAGCTTCTTCATCAGAATCACTCATGGTGTTGACTTCATGGCTTCCAATGCGGAGAGGTGGCTTTCTAGCACGAGCACGCCTCACCTCCTTCTGAGCTTTGACGGTTAAGCCCAAACTAAACTTGTCCCCTTTAAATGGGATATCGAGGAGTTACCCCCCAAGTATCACAGTTTCCTTCTTCAATTGCCGCGCGGGCATCCTTGACTGAAACCATCTTTGGCGTGGCCTTAACAACTTTAGACTCATCAGAAGAACATTTGGTAGCAGCGATCATTGGTGGTACAACCTCAAAGGCTTGACACGGGGTCTCAATGAATTCTCTATCCATCTCTACGTACTTGAAAGAGTTAAGGTGGCTCACCATAAACTCTTCTTCTCCATAGACTATGACTATTCTTCCCTTGACTGGATATTTGAGTTTCTGGTGGAGGGTTTAGGTTACTGCCCCAGCTTTATAGATCCACGGGTGACCTAACAGACAAGAATAGGCCAGACGAATATCCATAATATAGAAGGTGGAGTTGAATATTTGGGATGCCACTTTGATTGGAAGATCTACCTCCCCATGAATATCGCTTGGCTTCAAAACTAAACCTCCACAGTCAAGACGGTCTAACGCCCCCTTGGGTAATACATTCAGAGAAGAACCAGTGTCGACTAGCACATGTGCTAAGGTAGTCCCTTTGCACTCGACAGAAACATGTAAAGTTTATTGTGATTCTTCCCAAGAGGCGTTAAGTCGGCATCTAAAAATCCTAGACCATTGTCAATTGTCAGGCTAGCCACGCAATTCTCAAATTGGTCTGTTGTTGTCTCATGAGGGACATGAGCCTTTTTCAGGAACTTGATTAATGCTCGAGCATGAGCGTCGGAGCAAAGCAGCAATGACAACATTGAAATCTTAGAAGGGGTTTGCCCCAACTATTCTACAATCTTGAAGTCGCTTCTTTTTATGATCTTCAAAATCTCGTCCATCTCGCGAGCGGAGGGTTCTTCATCAGCTACGTCCTTGGAGGGTACTTCAATAACATCAGGCTCAACAACCTTTTCCTTCCCTCTTGTATCGGTACTTGGCTTGGCAGCAGTAATGCGGATAGGCGTCTTTGTAACAACTAGTGGTGAGATATTGGGTGAAAATATTCTCTCAGTTTTAGTTACTTTGCTTGAGCTAGCTATGTTGCCAATATTGTCATCATTTTCTTCTTCTATCCAAGCATCTTGTTTAATCCCATGATAGAACACTTCAGCGCCATAATTCCATGGTACCGCTTTGTTTGAAGAGTAGGGAATCAGTCTGGGATTGGTAATTATTAATGGAGAAACAGTGGGTTCATTTGAAATCCTAATAGGAACTTTGGAGGTGATCCTAAGAGGGTTGTTTGAGATGGTAATAATGGAGAGGTCTTCACATTTGTCAATCAAACTTTTGGCAAGTGGGGTTTTCTCAAATAGAATTTTGTGGCTATCCATCAGGCGTTGAATGCCTTTCTTCAGCCCTTCACATCCATTGAGTTGTCTTGTACAACACACACAGTCTTTTTCACAGCCAGGGAAGATCCCAGCTTTCAACAGATTATTCTTGATTACATTCAGCGGAGTAGTCAATTCTTCAACAGAGGTAACACAAATTATATCTTCAATAGCATTAACACTCTTGTCATGTTTCGGCATCGGAGCAGTAATTACATTCAGCGTTGGAGGAGGATTAAACTCAATAGTCTTGTTGTCAATTAAATCCTGGATTTTGTTCTTCAAGGCCTATCATTGGTCAATCTCGTGCCCAGGGCTGTTTGAATGGTAAGCACACTTAGCGTTTGGATTATACTTTGGTGATGAGGTGTCAGGGATGGAGGGAGGATTGTGCAATGTCACTAAATTATCCTTGAGAAAATGTTGAAGGGCTTGAGACAGTGACATGCCTAACCTTGTAAATTGTCTTCTTGGAGTTTCAAAACATTGATGATTTGCAGATGGTCTTAGAGTAGGAGTTGGATTAGAGATTCAGACATCATTGACAGACGGGTGATCATTCTTCTTGGTATGGGCCCTTGCCCCATACATAGAATTAACTTCCTTCTTTGCAACAAAAGGTTTCTTGATAGGATTGGGAGTGGAGGTATATGCCACAGAGATCTTCCCACTTTTGATGCCACTTTCAACTCTTTCACCGGTTAAGATTAATTCGGTGAAACCAGAAAAAGAGCAGCCAACCAATAGATTAAAGAAAGGACCAGATAAAGTTCCCATGAACATGTCGATGTGCTCCCTATACGTCAAGGGAGGTTGGATCCTACTAGCAAGGTCTCTCCACTTTTGCGCATATTCCTTAAATCCTTCATTCTTCCCCATGGTCATATTTTGCAATTGAACCCTCGTTGGCGCCAAGTCGATGTTATACTGATACTGATGGTAGAAGGCAGTAGCTAAATCCTCCCAAGTATTGATACGAGAACCATCTAACTGATAAAACCATTCAAGTTGTGTTCCAGCCAAGCTCTCTTGGAAAAAGTGAACCCAGAGCTTCTTATCAGCAGTGTACGGTTGTATCTTGCGTATATAAGATTTCAAATGGAGTTTTGGACAAGAAACCCCATCGTACTTTGCAAAGATTGGTATTTTGAATTTTGGGGGAATGATTACCCCAGAGATCAAACCCAAATCATCAAAATCTAAACTGGGGATGGCTTGGATTTCGACAGCTTTCAATCTGTCTTCTAACTGCTTGTATTTGATATCAGCGGGTGGATACTATTCGTTGAAATAATCATCATAAGATTCTTGATCATTAGCACATTCAACCTGAGTAATCTTGACTTCACCGACCTGGTTCTCGTCCTCTTCAGATGAATCTCCTCCTACTAGGATTTGACGGATTGTCTCTTTGAACCTTCTACCCATGTTGAGTAGAGCTTTCTTCTTCGGCTTCTTCTTAACGGCCAACAAAGCCATCATATCTTGCTTCCCCTTGGCTAAGGCTAGTAGAGTTTCCTAAAACTGAGAATTCTGTGTTTGGAGATCCTTCATAGTTTTCTCTAGATCCATCTTGCTGAAATAAACAGCAGAAAGATAAGGAAACCTGTTATGCGAAAACATGTCATGTTATGATGCATGGAATATGTACATGCAAATGATTTCAAGGATTAATGAAATTTAAATTTATATAGACAAAAGAATGAACAAACATTAATTTTCATTAGACAAAATAAGAAAGATTACATCATGCCTCTTGGGCTTATAAAATAACTTTCTAAGATAAAAAGACTGAACGCATCCTCTTCAGCGTGAGATAAGCGTTCACACTTTTCTCTTCTTGTAGCTGCTTCGTAAGCTCCAAGACCCTCTTTTCACTAGCATAGATTTTAGCCTCGAAAGTATCTCGTTCTTCCTTCAGCTGGATCCAACCCTTTTGTAAGTCTTCAAGAGAGGTAGGCATGTCGGGATGGAGGATAGTGTAGGGAACATCTTCTTCGACCACAGGCTCCACGATGACTGTTAAGATGGAGGGATAAGGCATCACAAGTTTCTGAGCACGAGCTCGTACCCATTTAAGGTAAGGCTCAAGGGGAATGAAATTCTTGTGTCCTAGTGTCTTGCTATCCACCTTGTTCAACATCCTTCAAGCTCGGATAAACCTCTGGCAGTAACCTTGATCGTTGCTCTCGTAGTCAAATACCAATCCTTGGATAAGCATCTCATGGGGACCATCCCTCTGGGCGTAACCAAACTGTCTTAAGGCTAAGCAAGGGTTGTAGGTGATACCTCCTCTAATGCCAAGTAAATGGACATTAGGGAATTCTCCACAATGGTCAACAATAGTAACATTCTCCAAAGAGCGGGAACACCAATGAATGTCTGAGCATCATCAACCTATGTGACCACCTTGAACCTTGCTCGTTATTCAATATAGATTGGAGAAGATGCGAGATAAACCATTTTAACAAGAGAGGAGTACAACACATAAGGATACCTCTTTTCCTCATAGTGCGAGTGTGAAAGGAATGTAGGATGTCCCCTAGAAAAGTAGCAATAGGGTTACGAGACATGAAGACTTTGATGGTGTTCACATCTATGAGTTGGTTAGGATTTGGAAACAAAACCATCCCATAGATGAGGAGAGCCACAATTTCCTCAAAGGCTTGCAAATCCAAAGAGTTCCAACAGTTTTGGGCTTTCTCAAACAAGAACTTTGCTAGGAAACCTTTGACACCACTCCTTGTTTCCCAATTAGTTGTGATATCAAATGGTTGCAAGTGTAGAGCTTGAGCAATCTCTTATGGATTTGGATCTCTTTCCGTACCGTTGAAAGGTATTAGATTGAGAATGGGAATCCTCAAGAGTTGGTAGAATTCTTCCAAAGTCGGCACAAGTTGATAATCAGGAAATGTGATGCAATGGTGTAAAGGATTAAAGAACTGAAAGAGCACCTTCATCATGTCTTCATCAGTCTTGGAGGTAACCAAGCTTAGTAGGCGACCATGTCTTTCGGTAAATGGAGAATTTTCAGGAATTCTTGATACTAACTCTTTGAGTTGAGGAGGGACCCTTACGAGATTGACTTGAATGGTTTTCCTGCGAATAGAATCCATGTCCTACAAAACAGAACAAAGATAAATCCCAAAAATCCTTGAAATGGTTAGTGATTATGAGTATGATGTTATGATGTTTATGATGTTATGTACAAGTATATATATACAAACAAAGAAAACAAGTCCTTAGGTTTAGGATTGCATGGAGTCTCATAGGTAACTACCCTATTGAAGTTTAGTTGGCTCAAACCTATCCTAGAATAGTAACCGGGTTCTAAGGAGCTCAATATCACTGGTTTGTTTTCTCGGGCATTGTTTCAGCGCAAGCCTCTTTAATGGCGACTGAAATATCCCAAAAAACCAAACCTCAATGAGTGTAGTATCGAGTATCTACCAACTTCGGACTGCACCAAACCCGGTCATCTCACTACGTCCTAATGGCCAAGTTGGTCAAGTAAAGGTTCTAAAAGTTCATTAGTGCTTTATGACATCACTTAGCGGCCCCGTATTCTCCTTGAATACTCAAGGGCTACCAATACCCACAAATATGTCACACTAACATAGTTATTGCTTAGACCGTGTTGGTATACCCCGCACATATTCCACAATGTATTGCTACTTACCTATAAGGTATCCCAAATCCAGGTAGAGGATTCAAACCCAAAAAAAGAACCATAATGTAAAGCACACAAGTCAAATCAAGAAAGCAAGTAAATGTTATCTAGCCCTAAGGTATCCCAACTTTAAGAATTGTCCCCAGAAGATTCGTCAGTTCTGTGATACGGTGGGAGAACTGACTTGGGTGTTTTGTGTTTTATCGCAAATGTTGCGGTTAGTAAGAGTCGCCACCGACTTTTCTTTTATCCAATAAGGAAAGGTGAAAAAGCACAGGAAAGACCTTTGAGATTATTTCTTGAGTTCGGGGGGTAGATTATGAAAAGGGAAGGTATTAGCACCTTTTTCATCCATGGTTTGCCATGGGCTCTTAGTTACATGCTAGATCACTTGCTTTTGTTTGAAAATGTGCTTTGTATGGTTTTTTGAAAGTATTTTGAAAAGGGGCCATCGTTTAGGCAAACTTTGTAATGATTCTTGTTCGTAAGAATGTATACAAAGTGTTGATCTTTTGAAAATGTCTTCAAGTTTTAAAGATGTTTTTAAAAGTGTTGGTTTTTGTTTTGAAAATAGCAAGGATGTTTTGTTTTGAAAGTGAGCAAGTAACTAGGAACACTCTACCTACTCAAAAGTCTTTCATGTTCATTTTCTCCCTCCTTTGATATTGTTATCTTACCATTGATTTAGTAAGTAACCCTATCTTTGGATGTAAACGGGACGGGCGTGGGTCATCGTATAACCATGATTAGCAATGTTGCAAGGTATCTTAACATCTTTCCTTAGGGACTAAAATCATTTCGAAAAGGCAACATAGATAGCGTCATCGAGGGACTATGATCTTGTATTTTTGCTTGCTTTTGCTAAGATACCTCACATGCATAATATGGCCATTTTTACAATGCAACCAAGTGGATTTTACCCTAGGGGTGCTTGTGTGCAAGTGTATTGATTTTCATGCTTTGTTTAGTCTTTGATTAGGGTTTTCTACTTGTTGATTTTTATCTTCCCATACAAAACCTAATTACTAGCATTTATACAAAACGATAAATTGTAAAAAGTAAAATTACTACGCTATTACATCATTAGGGGAGGGAGGTGTACAAATTTACAAATGGAGATTGCAAAAAAATTAAACATAATTATCTATTACAACCATATTGAATATTATACAAAATTTAAAATAAAAATGCAAGAATATAAATGGAAAAGGAAATGTTTTTTTGTTGTTTTTATGAAAGGGTTTTGTCTTGACCTAATTAAATAAAATGATTAATTAAATAAAATTAACTTAAACTAATTAAGAAAAGAAATTAATTTGAAAAGGTTTTTTAGGGTTTTTTTAATGAAAAGGTTTTAAATTAATAAAAATAAAATGAAGATTAATTAATTAAAATAACCTAAGTTCTAAATTAATTTTAACTAAGAAAATAAAATAATATATTAATTTAACCTAAGTCTAAGAATTTATTTAAGGAAAAATAAATTAATTTGTCTTTTAAGAAAATACTATTAGTCTTTTTGTTTTATGGAGAAAAATAAAAATATATAAGTATAAATAATAAATAAAATTAGATTTTGGATTTTTTATGATTTTGTGAAAATAATAGTAGTGATAATAATAATAATAATAATAATAATAATAATAATAATAATAATAATAATAATAATAATAATAATAATAATAATAATAATAATAATAATATTAATAATAATAATAATAATAATAATAATAATAATAATAATAATATTAATAATAATAATAATAATAATAATGAAAAAGAAAAAAAATATTAAAAAAAATAATATAAAGAAAAGTCAGGGGGGTGAATCAGTAACTCAAGGAATATTATGAGAAAAAAAAAAGATTAGGCCCAATGAGAGTCCAAACGCTTCCAAAAAAACAAAAGAAAGTCAGAAAATTATGAAAAATAGCAAAAGGTCACGTTGGGGCTTGAATTCGGGACCTAAGGATGAACAGGCGCGTGCCTTAACCACTGGGGTGGTGATACATCCATTAACTTATGTGAAAAGATAAATATATAAGACAAAACACACCCTGATTACACTTCATCTTCAACCCCAGCCAAAGGATCTGTATCTTCTTCATCTCTCAACAAAAATGAAAAGTTCAAACATGAAAGTTGTGGCATTTCTTCCCAAGAATCCAACCATGTAAATAACTTAAGCTAACAATCAAAGATGAATGGGAATTTTTCTGGCCCTAATTCAAAACCTAAATTTTTTAGAAAACTTCAACTCTAAAATTCTCTAAGCTCATGCCATATAAATGAAAACTATGGATATATACAGCTTTGTGGCAATGGTATCTATATTTTATCTTCATAAATTAAGACCTAACAATGCCTAAATGTGAAGATAGAAGTTCAAGAAAAATACCTCAAAACTGGAAATCGTGAAATGGATTTGAGCTTGTTTCAGGCAGTGGTGATGATCAGATTAGCTTCCTTGGACCTCTAGGAAGCTAATGTAATGGCTGGCTTGAGTTGAGGGTGGCTGGAATAGTATGGAGAAGTCAAGATGCAGACCTCTGTTTTTGGTTATGGAGGATGGTATAAATGGTGTTACAGTTTGCAAACAGGTATTGGAATGGTTTATGTATGATGCTACGAAGCTTTTGGAAGTGTTAAGCCAAGAAACGCACGAGTTGTTTTGAAGATTGAAGTTCAAAGTCAGAAATGACACAAAAATGGAGGTTTTGTGCAATCTGAGTTTTCAGGGAGTTTTGGAGCTTGTTCAATCGTGTGTTATGTTGCAATACACTTGTATGGTTATATGAAAAAGATTATAGGACTTGAGGGGGTCAGAAAAGCAAGATATAGACTTATGGCTATGTTACTTGATTTTGATGAAAAGTGACAATATGGTTCCAAGATGAAGTACAAGCATGGCCTGAGTTTATGGGAGGCTCTAGACATGTTTTTATGCCTTTGACATTGCTTGTGACCAGAAGGAACAAGTGAAAATATCTATGCATTGACTTTGTGATTAAAGCTTCTTTACAAGAATGGAATGGTTACTTTGTGCCATAAATCGAAAAATTTGCTTGGATAAAGCTTGAATCAAGTGGATAATAGCTCAAAAGCAAGTGCAATCTTATGATTATGGAGAGATCTTAAGTTTTAGAGGCATGCAAATCTAGATTGTGCAGCATAGGTTTGAAATTGAATTCTTGTTCATCACAAAATGACTTGTATTTCAAGTGTGAAAACCCTAACTTCATCTCTTCGATTCTTGCTGCTCAAGAATGATCTCAAGAATGATCTCAAGGAGTTCTTGGAAATTTTGGAAAGCTTGCAATGTTCTATACAACCCCTCTTTGAACCACTTTTGAAAAATCCCCTTGGAACTAAATGAAAAAGTGCCATGAAGTTAGGTAAAAATCCTGACCAAAACTAGGGCAAAATTTCACTAAGTGTTCAATTTCAAGACCATAACTTTATGAATTAATAACTTGATATCCAAGCATTTTTAGAAGAAGTTGTGTAAAGAAATGTTGTATATATCATGGAGATCTACAACTTTCATGTTGAAAGTTTCTTCTGAATCCTCTTGCATCATGGTGAAAAATTGGCTCAAAGTTATGAAAAAACATGAAGTTTTAAACACTTAGAAAAATTTCTAAGTTAGAAAACTTTGACTTTTCAAAATGAAATATTGAATTTTTGATTTCTTGATGAATAAGTTTCATATTTTGACATGTTTTGATGAATTGTGATCTTTGACATTGAATTTTGACCAAAAAGTCAAAGTTTGACTTTTCAGTGTACAGTTGACTTTTGATTAGTTGACTGAAAATTCACTGTCAATCCGATTGATCTTGAGCAATGTTTTGGGTCATGCCATTAGGCTAAAATGATGCAATTGAAATCTTGAAATCATTTTTCAAACCAATTGATCATTTGCTAGGTCAAAAATCAGAAATTGCCCTTTTCTCGGTCAAAACCCTAATTTTGACCATTTTGCCCTTTTGATGATTTGATCAAATTTCTTAAGGAATTGTGATCCAAACTTGATCAAATGACACATATGAGTTTATATTATTGATGTTGATAAAAAATTATGAAGTTTGACTGTAAATTGGCCATAGTTGACTTTTTCCCAATACAGCTGATTTTTAGGTCAACTGCTCGATTGACTGAGCAAAAGTGTGATCCAAGGCTTGAAACTTGACATGAGTAATCTTGGGGGTTCATAATGATCCATGAAAGTCATGTGAATCCTTGAAAGTTCAATTATCCTTGTGCAATCTCAAACCCTAATTTTGGTCATCAATGCTTAAAGAGGTGTCTTGAGCTGATCAACCCTAGTGCAGTCTTGAACCAAGAGAGATCTTGTGAGAGATTACTTGATAAATGAGAGGGAAAATTTTGGGTTACAACAATAGGTAAATACCCTCTTTAGTTTAGTTGGTTTCAAACCTGTCCTAGAAATAGTAACCGGGTCCTAAGGAGTCTCAATATCACTGATCTTTCTTTATCGGTATTATCTCAGTTTAGAAATCTTTTCTTGCGATCGAAACATACCAAAAGTCTGATCTCAATGAGTGTAGTATCAAGTATCAACAGATTCCCAGCTTTACATTGAGGCCGGCTATCTCACTACTTTCTAATGGCCAAGTTTTTTCAACTAAGGTTCTAAGGTTCGTTAGTGCTTCACGACGCCTCGCGGCGGTTCCATATTCTCCTCGATCAGACACAAGGGATACCGGTACCAACCAAAGTGTCACACCAACACAGCTATCATTTCAACCATATCGGTCTATGTCGTACAGTCTCCATGATCTATTGTTGTTTACCTAAAAATATGCCCCAGATCCGGGTATAGGATCTTTACAAGAATACCCCAACAAACCCTTAAAGATAAAGCAATCAAAGCAAGCAATTTTAAAATGATATAGACCCTAAGGTTAACCCCACTTTATAATTTCCCCCAGCAGAGTCGCTAGTTCTGTGATATGATGGCAGAACTGACTATTATACTGGTTTTACATTTGTGTTCGCAAATGTTGCGGTAAGCAAGAGTCGTCATCGACTTTTCTTTTATCCAACAAAGGAAAGGGTGAAAAGAACAGAAAAATACCTTTTTTCGAGATTTCGGAGTAAGGGGGTAGATTATGGAAATGGAAGGTTTTAGCACTCTTTCCATCCGTGGTTTTCCACGGGCTCTTAGGTACTTGCTCATTTTTGAAATTGCTTTCGTGTTTGTGTGAAAAAAGTTTTTGTTTGAAAATGCCTTAGTGCGGCGATCCGCTTTATGATAACCCTTGTATCAGTCCTCAAGAGTGTGATAAAGCGTTTTTAGAACTTTTTTTAAAAGTGTTTGAAAGTGTGGTGTGAAAATTTGTTTGAGCAAGTGTTGGCTCCTAAATTCGACACCTTTGTTTCAATTGATGACAGCCATTAAAAGCTGAAAGATGCTTTCGACTGGCTAAGCCTGTCGAAGTGCCCGTCGAAAGATGGCCGAATCCTTAGAAGATTTCTTCCAAGGAAGAAGGTTGATTGCCTTCGACGTCGAAGGAGTTTTCGTAGGAGACGTCTCTTGACGAACGTGTTCGATGGTCCAGAGTGGAGCAGTTTGAAATTCAAAGCTTTGGAGGGAAAACGGTTTCCAGCAGTTACTACGTGCGAACGTGCAAGGATCTGGAGTGTCGAGCATGGAGAACGTGACAAGTGGCTTGATCTCGAAGCAGTGTAACTGCCCGACGGTTACTTGGAATGTTTTTGTATAAATAGGAGTAGACGTGTAGTTTCTCGCGGGTGTTCACAATAGATACATAGTCACTCATTTAGATTCAAGTACCCAGTGTGAGCGAACGAATTGTTGAGAAATGTATGTGTGAAACACCAATTTAATCAATTCAAGTCATTTACTTTTCCAGTATTTTACATGCTTTTTCCCTTTAAGATTCCTGTCGAACCTTTACATTCAAGCCTCGTTTATTTTACCAAGCCTTTTCCTTTATGCAATTTACTTTAAACAATTTACTTAAAGCCTTATCCACATTAATTAAACTTCAAAATCAACCTATGTCCATAGGATCAATCTGATCGATCCTGCGAGTAACCAAATAAGTAACCATTTGGAGGATCAGCGGTTGTTTACCAAATCCCCAGGTAAACAAATTGGCACACCTGGTGGGACTGTGTGTTGATTGTTGAAAAATCTCATCTTTTCGAGTTGTATGTTATTGAGGAGTGGTAGAATATACACCAACAATAATAATACTGCCAGAAGAAGGGAAGAAATGGCGAATCCGCCAAACAACAATGAAATCCCACAAACGAGTGTGGGAGCAACGGTTAATATGACCGTTAGTGAAGCGACGAATGTTGGTTCGATGCCAGCAGTGTCAGTCACAACCACAGGGCCAATAACTTCGTTAACAGGCCCCAGAATGACTTTGGGAACTCCCCCTCCAAGGGGAAATACTGGCCCAAGGCCAGTGGTTCCCCCAGGATTTATTCCATTCTATGGTATGCCAACTTCTGAATTGGCAAGCCTGACGAATGCTGCGTCCACTTATTCAGACCCTTTCGTGAGTGCCACTTCGCCACTCCAAGGCTCTGGAGTAGGCATGGCGAATAGAAATAGGACCCAACTCTTAGGAGGAACGGCCCAAGTAGCCCATGGCCTTACAAATGCCTCGACAGCAGTCTTGAGGCAACAGATGGACGAAAGCAACCATGATATGGTGCAAATGTTGGCACAAACTTTGAGTACAGTGCTAAATCCTCTAATACAAAATACTACTCAGTCGAATCAGCAAGTTACAGCGCAAATGACGCGTTTGGCTGACTTCTTTGGAGTACCCCCACCTATTCGACAGCCCCAAAGGGCGCAAATAAGAGGAAATCAGGGGATATTTGTAGAGGAAGAAACCACCATTAATCAGGCCCAACAGCCTGTAGAACAACCTGTCGAAGAACCTAGGGTAATAGCCCCAGAGGTTAGGTTAGTTAACAGAAACCAAAATGCTGACGAAGTGGTTCAGCATGTCCAATACCAAAACATGGGGTTGGAAAACAATCTGGCAACCATGATCGAAAGGATCATGACTCAGAATGGAATGAACATGGGCTTTCGAAGGCCCAACTTTACATCTCCATTGTCAGAATATGTGTTACAAACTGACTTACCCCCTAGAACCAAAGTCCCCAAATTTACTAAGTTCTCTGGGGACACGACAGAATCTACTGTCGAACATGTGGCTAGGTATTTGATCGAAGCAGGAGACATTTCAAATAATGAAAACCTAAGAATCAAATACTTCCCAAGTTCCTTAACCAAGAACGCTTTTACTTGGTTCACAACTCTCCCCCCCAATTCGATCCACCATTGGACCCAATTGGAAAGATTGTTCCATGAACAATTCTATATGGGGCAAACCAAGATAAGCCTGAAAGAACTGGCGAGTGTTAAGAGACGTTTCACTGAACCTATAGACGAATATCTAAATAGGTTTAGGTTGCTTAAGGCGAGATGTTTTACACAAGTGCCAGAACATGAGCTGGTCGAAATGGCCGCAGGCGGTTTAGACTATTCCATTAGGAAGAAGCTAGATACCCAGTACCTAAGAGACATGGCCCAACTGGCCGATAGAGTTCGACAAGTCGAACGCCTTAAAGCTGAAAAAGCTAAGGCAACAAAAACTCACAAGAGAGAGAGAATAGCTTACGTTGAGATGGATGACGAAGAGCTAGAATCCTTCGACGATACTTTAGCTGTCGAGGAAGGAGAGGTCGATTTAGCAGAACTGAAACAAGGGCCTCCATACTCTTGTAAACAGTTAGTCCCCTCAAATGGGAAAAATCCCATTGGTCCAGACAAGACCAATGATAGGTTCCCAAAAAAGACTTATAGTTTTGACATCACAAAATGTGACGAAATATTCGACTTGCTAGTTAAAGATGGCCAAATGATAGTACCCCCTGGGGTAAAAGTGCCTCCTCTTGATCAAAGAAAGAAGAGGGGTTTTTGCAAATATCATAATTTTCTGGGCCATAAAACTTCTCAATGTTTTCTTTTCAGGAATCTTGTCCAAGACGCTATTGAGGAAGGGAGATTAAAGTTTGCTGACAAATCCCCCATGGCTGTCGACTCCAATCCAATGAAGGCTGAAGCCCACTATGCAGAACCCTCTGAGGTGAACATGATAGAGGCTTCCAAGATCCAGTCGAAGAAGCCAGGCATTAACATGGTCGAAGTCTCTAAGGACCACATCAACATGCCAATCTTTGGCAGTTTTTCTGGAAACTTATCCAGGAAGACAATTGAGGCTGTCCAGAAAGCGGTCGAAGATCCAAAGTCGAAGACTGCTGAAGTACAAAAAACTGGACCAAAGCCCAGTTCCCACTTGGCCACTGTTCAAGGCCAGACGGAGAAACTGGAAACACAAATGAAACAACTAACTCTTGCTACTAAGGATACCATGAACATCAACATGGTTGAACTTTCTGACCCTAAAGCTTCAGAAGAAGCCATAAGGCAAGAGCAGGCGAATAAAACGGCTTTCCCTAAGGAAAACGAAAACTTGGCAGATTTTTTACAAAGATGCCAGAAGAAAAAATCAGAGGTTATGCTATGTCCAAGATGTAGTTCTATCTTTGATAAAAAAGCTGCTGAGCACATACAAGGCGTGAGAGCAGCGAACAAAAGAAGGGAGAATTCTAACCTTCGACATGATCCCAGAAGGGGTTCTAATCAAGACAAGAGACCTTCGACTTTTAGGCCTCCAACAAATGTACCAGTAGACACTTGGTACAAAACATCTGGCCGGAAAAGGCCAAGTGAAGAGAAATGGCATTCTTTCGAAGTGCCAAGAGGTTCCTCTTTAATCCAGAAGAAAGATCCTCAAGTTGCTGCACCCAAGGTTGCTCAAGTGTCCAGCAACTATAAGGGAAAAAATCCTATGTCGAGATCCCAATGGAGGAGGTATCAAAGAAGGCGAAAAGCTGAAAGGGAGGCTACCAATGAACCTAAGGCTGAAACTAGTTCGAATGTGCCTCAAAGGAAACAAAGAAAGCCTCTTGAGAGAGAACCAGTTACCAACAGGCTAGTTTGGCCTAACCAGAGCGAAGTCGAAGACGAAGATGATGCTGAGTCCGACGATACCCTGGACATAATGGTGAACGTTGTTTCAATGCTGCCTAGGGAATTCAATCGACAAGTAGAAGTCGAAACCAGTGACTGGGAGATGGAACAAGAAATGGCCAGACACAGGCCAGTGTGCTATTTTGTCATGGACAATGGCACTACAGAAGAACAAAATGGCTTCTTCGAGCCACCCACAGAGGCGATGAAGAATCACCTCAAACCTTTGTTCATAAGGGCCAAGCTCGAAGAGACCACTGTGAACAAGATATTGGTCGACTGTGGGGCCACTATCAATATTATCCCTCATTCTGTGCTAATAAAGATTGGCAAAAGGGATGAAGAAATAAAGCCTCACAATATGGTCCTGTCCAACTATGAGGGAGGCATTGGGACCACCATGGGAGTGATCCAGCTCGACATAAAAGTTGGGTCGATCCTTCGACCAACAATGTTCATGGTCATTTCAGCCAAACCTAACTACAACCTTTTGTTAGGTCGTGAGTGGATACATGGTGTAGGTGCTGTGCCTTCATCGATGCATCAAAGACTGCTTCTATGGCGCCCAGATGGGTTGGTCGAAAACATAGAGGCTGATCAGAGTTACTACCTTGGCGAAGTAAACCACTTGGGTGTAACAGATTTCGACAAAAACTTGGCTCACATAGGGCCATGTCCAGCTCCTGATTTCGACATGGCGCCAGCGCCAAACACCTTTTGTTCCCTATACCTGCATCCTGAGCATGGTTTCCAATGGGACAGAGAGGACGTGTCACACATAGAATTCAGTGGGCTAACTGGTATCCAACCAACTGGTTGGGGAAGTGAATTCAGTGATAATGACTGAGTCACAATCTCTGAAACGAATTTCGGCCTATGTGGCTGAAACCAAGATGATAACGGCTCTCGAAGCCGAAGTAAAATACATGGCCACCAAGGCCAATGACCAAGCACTACCTTCTGCAGGTCCTGGAAAAGATTTCGACCCAGAGCCACCAGATATAGGTCCTGGAAAAGATTTCGACCCAGAGCCACCAGATATAGGTCCTGGAAAAGATTTTGCCCCAGAACCTCCTGATATCTCGACAGAAGGAATGCAGGAACAGAGGCTCGACGCGATCTATGACGATGAGCCTCTGGGCTTCGAAAAGGATCCCTTGGCGAACAACATTAAGATGTTAGCACAAGACCCTTTAGAAGAAATCAACTTAGGCGAAGGATCAGAGAATAGGCCAACTTACATCAGCGCCAAAATTGATCCAGAACTTAGGTTGGAAGTAATCCAATTGCTGAAAGAGTTTAAAGACTGTTTTGCATGGGATTATGACGAAATGCCTGGTCTCGACAGAGGATTGGTAGAACTTCAGTTGCCAATCAAACCTGGAAAGAAGCCAATCAAGCAAAATCCAAGACGCTTCGCTCCAGAAATATTGTCGAAGATCAAAACGGAGGTCGAAAGACTTCTGAAATGCAAGTTCATTCGTGTTACAAGGTATGTCGAATGGATTGCCAACATAGTGCCAGTAATTAAGAAAAATGGCACATTAAGGGTGTGCATAGATTTCAGAGATCTGAATGCTGCCACCCCCAAAGATGAATATCCAATGCCTGTGGCGGAAATGCTAGTCGATTCTGCCGCTGGCTACGAATACCTGAGTATGCTCGATGGTTATTCAGGATATAATCAAATTTTCATTGCGGAAGAGGATGTGTCGAAAACAGCTTTTCGATGTCCTGGGGCCTTAGGCACTTACGAATGGGTAGTGATGCCTTTTGGCCTAAAGAACGCTGGGGCAACGTACCAGCGAGCAATGAATACTATCTTCCATGATTTTATCAACACGTTTATGCAAGTTTATATTGATGATATTGTTATAAAATCTGTTTCCAGGAAGAGTCACATTGACCACCTTCGACAATCATTCGAAAGAATGAGAGAACATGGTCTGAAGATGAACCCTTTGAAGTGTGCGTTCTGTGTAAAAGCTGGAGATTTCTTGGGCTTCGTTGTCCACAAGAAAGGGATCGAAATAAATCAGAACAAGACGAAGGCAATTTTGGAAGCGAAAGCGCCATCGAATAAGAAGGAATTGCAATCTCTCTTAGGCAAGATAAATTTCTTGAGAAGGTTTATATCTAACCTAAGTGGGAAAGCTCAGGCCTTTTCACCCTTGCTTCGACTGAATAAGGAGGGGTTCGAATGGGGGCAAGAGCAACAAGAAGCCTTCGACAAAATCAAAGGGTACCTCACTAAGCCACCTATTTTGGTGCCTCCTTGTAGCAATAGGAGTATGAGATTGTACATAGCTGCATCTGACAAAACTCTGGGAAGTATGTTAGCCCAAGAGGATGAGAATGGAGTCGAAAGACCCATTTATTATCTCAGTCGAGTTTTGAATGATGCAGAAACTAGATATAGCGAGGTTGAAAAATTGTGTCTATGTCTGTATTTCTCTTGTACAAAGCTCAAACAATATATAAAACCAGTTGATGTTTATGTTTCGTCTCATTTTGATGTCTTCAAATATATGTTGTCGAAACCTATCTTGCATAGTCGAATTGGCAAGTGGGCATTAGCATTGACTGAATATTCCTTGACCTTTATGCCTCTTAAGGCAGTAAAAGGACAAGTGGTTGCAGACTTCATAGTTGACCACTCTATTCAAGTCGAGGATATTAATTATGTGGAGATAGAACCTTGGAAATTCTACTTCGATGGTTCCAGCCATAAAAATGGAACAGGAGTAGGAGTCTTACTTATTTCTCCAGATAAAATTCCAACAACATTCAAGTACCAAATCGAAGGTTCTTGTTCGAACAATGAGGCTGAGTATGAAGCTCTAATTACTGGCCTTGAAATATTGTTGGAATTGGGGGCAACTCGAGTCGAAATAATGGGAGACTCAGAGTTAGTCATCAAGCAAGTCACAAAGGAGTATAAATGCATAAGAGAGAATCTCATTATGTACTTTGTGATTGCAAATCGTTTATTGAAACAATTTGAAAGTGTCAATATTCGACACATACCCAGAGTCGAAAATCAAATAGCCAATGACTTGGCACAGATTGCATCTGGGTATAAAATTTCAAAAACGAGATTACGAAGAGCAATCGAAGTTCGAGAGAAGATAAGAGCGACTTGTCTATCACCAACAGACTTGGAATCAACAAGGTTAGGATACGCTGATCACTCAAACTTCGAGATTTCGTTCATTGATAATTTGTCAGACCAGGATTGGAGGAAACCCATTGTGGACTATCTTCAAAATCCAGGAGCTCCGACAGAACGAAAAACAAAATACAGGGCGTTGAGTTTTGTACTCATGGGTAATGAGTTATTCAAGAAGACGCCTGAAGGGGTGTTGCTGAAATGTTTGAGTGAAACTGAAGCATAAATAGCCCTTTCGACTACGCATGCTGGGGCATGTGGGGCTCACCAAGCAGGCCATAAGATGAAATGGTTGTTGTTTCGACAAGGACTATATTGGCCCACTATGCTGAAAGATTGTGTTGAGTTCGCCAAAGGTTGCCAAGAGTGTCAAGTTCATACAGGCATCCAGCACGTACCAGCAAGCGAACTTCACTCGATAGTGAAGCCTTGGCCCTTTCGAGGATGGGCGTTGGATCTTATTGGAGAGATTCGACCAGCATCATCAAAGAGTCAAAAATACATATTGGTAGGCATTGATTATTTTACTAAGTGGATCGAAGCTGTCCCTTTAGTCAATGTAGACCAAGAAAATGTCATTGAATTTATTCAAAAGAACATTATATTTAGGTATGGAATCCCTGAGACAATAACAACTGACCAAGGTTCAGTTTTTACTGGTCGAAAGATGCAGGAATTTGCTCAGGAAACAGGTTTCAAACTCTTAACATCCACGCCTTACTATGCACAGGCGAATGGTCAAGTCGAAGCAGCTAACAAAGTGGTAATTGGCTTGATAAAGAAGCATGTTGGGAAGAAACCAAAGAATTGGCATAAGACGTTAGACCAGATTTTATGGGCTTGTCGGACGTCCCCAAAAGAAGCCACTGGTACAACACCATATAGGCTAACTTTTGGCCATGATGCAGTATTGCCAGCAGAAATTTGTCTTCAATCTGCAAGAGTTCAGAGGCATTATGATATTCCTTCTGAGGTTTATTGGAACATGATGTTAGATGAATTGGTGGATTTAGACGAAGAGAGATTACACGCTCTCGACTTACTCAGGCTTCAGAAGAAAAGAGTCGAAGACTCTTATAATAGAAAGGTAAAACCTAAGGTGTTTTTGCCTGAAGATTTAGTTTGGAAGGTAATTCTTCCCATGGATCGACGGGATCGAAGCATGGGGAAATGGTCACCCAAATGGGAAGGACCCTTCAGAGTTATCCAAACTTTTTCTGGTGGAGCCTATGAAGTCGAAGAGATAAGTGGTGATAAAAGACTCTTGAGAGTAAATGGTAAATATTTGAAAAAATACAAGCCTATACTTCAAGAGATAAAAATAAAATAATAAACTAAATTAACCATAGAAATGCCAAAATGGAAATTTTTATTAATTTCTGCCAAAATGGCAATTGTTGTCGAAAGCGATTACAATAGATGATTACAAAAGAGAATCAAAAAGAAAGAGAATTCTTCAGTCGAAGATACTTAGCATGCTGCAAATCCAACCTCTTCTTGCACCAAGATTTTTCTTGCTCCAGTTTGGCAATTTGAGCATCAAGGCTTTGCGCCCTCTCAGCGAACTCCAGGCCTTGCTTGACCTCAGTCTGGCTCTCAGCGTCTGGGATGGTCGAAAGAATTTCCCCTTGGAGCACAGTGTTGGCGTTTATCTTCGCCTCTATCTCTGCAATTTGTGCTCGAAAGGAGACATTCTCTCGCTCAATAGCATCGAACCTTTCCTGTGCAGACGCTTTCTGTTTCGACAACTCGGCAATTCGAGAAGTCGAACTTGTGACGGCAGTCCATGCAGATAAGCTCCTGCCATGCAACGTTTCGAGCTGACTGTTGAAATTTCGTTGGCGCCGGTAATCCGCTGAGACTTGGTCAATCATAGAATGTAATTCCATGATCAAGTCTGAGATTTCTGGAGATACAGCATCGAAATCAACAGCATTCAAAACCTCCTTTAAGCAAGATGGAGCAGTGGGGTCCCCCTCTAAAGCCTTCATTAAATCTCTCTTGAAGAACTGGGCCTTGACCTTCGCCAATGCATCATCAAGAGGAGAAGTCTTAGTAGATTTCCCCGACAAAGTAGGAATTTCCTGACTGGTGTCGGAAGAACTCTTACTCTCAACGATTGCATTGAGGTAGCTGATAGGGTCAGTTCGCTTCAAGATTTCCAGGTCTTCTTTCGACCTATGCTTTGAGGAGGTGACCCTTGCCATAGCATTATCTTGGACTGGAGGCTGTTGAATGCTGAGTGCCTCGTTTGGTTGTTCTTCGACTTGAACTGAGGCGGTACTAGCGTCGACTCGTGGTTCTTCGTTAACTTCACCTTGGGGTCTTTCGCCAGCGTCATTCTGTGGTTCTTCGCTGGCGTCATCCTGGTGTTCTTCGCCAGTACCACCTTCATGTGCTTCGACAACAGCATCTTGATTCTCTTCGTCATTGCCTTGGTCTCTTCCTTCAGGATTCTCTTCTGACGACAAGACCACCACAGGAACCTTTTCTGGCTGTGTTTCCTCCGCCATAGGTTCTTCAGTTGTCTTCTCCACTGTTTCAGCATTGGCCTCATGCTCAGTGTGGGCTTCGTCATTGCCCAAATCTTGCACCTGAGGCCTGCTAAGGTCAGCAGATTCCAGAGTTTCTGAAGTCCTTGGTGGGGAACTTCCAGTAGTTTCCTGAAAAAGAGGAAGAAGACAAATCTTCAGATGTCGAAAGAGATATAATCAAATACTGGTATTTATGCCTAAGTTACAAGAAGGGTCTAATAGATTACCTGTGGATTGGCTTCAGCCCCAGGGCTGGAATTATCACTTTCGACAGGCTGGGTAACTAGAGCGTTCAGTTCCTCCTCAGTTGGTTCTTCGATGACCACTGCAGGTGGCCTAGGCTTTCTCACACCAACTTTTATTCTGACGGTTCGACCTTCAGGAGCTGGAGGAGGAACAGAAGCGTCCTTTGTTAACTTTCGCCTCTTTAAGGGGGAAGGAGGAGAATCACTTTCCTCATCACTCCCTGATTCGATCACAAAGGCTGCCCTTTTCTTGGGCGAAGGGGCCTATAAAACCAATAGGAAATTCGATTGAGTAATAACGTCGAAAATAAAAAATCGAAAGCCAGAATGAAAATGAAGAGAATCTGGTTACCGATGCAGGAGGCCTCCTCGAAGAGCCTTCCCCCTGTTGGTTGCCTGTTGTCTTCGCCGGCGCTATAGTCTTCGCCGGCGGTGGAGGTTTGGTCGAAGGGACCCCTCCTTGTGGGCCTCCTGTAGCCTTCTTGACCAAGGGTTTTCGAACAACTGGAAGCGAAAAGGAAAGTTAACAGGCTAACAGTCGAAGAGAAAGATAAAAAGTAATGTGAGAGTATGAACTTACATTTCTTTACTTTGTCAAATACGAGGACAAAAGACTTCTGCAACTCTGCTGTGAAGTCCTTCTCGTCGAAGAAGTACTCAGCGTAATAGCTTCTCCACCATTCTTCAAAAGATGGCGAACAAAGGAAGTTAAGCTGGTAGTTGAACAGCGAGAGGATGGTTCGACCAGCATATCTCCCAATATGCTTGGTAGCAGCGTCTTCTGTATAATCGTTGCAGAAGTACAACATTGACTTCTCTTTTTGGAAAATGGGAGAAGGCAGGGTTTGGATGATACCAAACTGGCGAGACACCAGATTTGGTTGATAGGCAAGCAGACTCAGATGAGTCTTAGAACTCTTAAATCGAAGAGGCATAATCCTTGGGGTAAGGAATGCCTCCCACAGTATGGTGTGCTCATCAACATTGGGACCACTCGACTCCTTGGGATGTGGCCTTGTGAACCAAGCTGGCCCCACCTTTCGCTGAGCGAATGGAGCCATAGTCGAAACAAATTCCTTCCTTCGAGCGAACATCAGCACAAAGTTAGTGAAGGTTTGTTGGAACTCTAGCCCATCTTCCACAGGTGTCAGTAGAGCCAGCCTAATCCCTTCGATACGTCTGTTAGCTATCGCTGAGGCTTGTTCATTTATCGGAGTCTTCTTGGGTAAGAAAGACTCGAAAGTGGCGTTAAGCCACAGTTGAAGTAACCAGAAAGGCCCAGCGAGTAGCAGACTGTTCCTATCTTCGATATGCTTCAAAAGAGTAACCCCATTGCTGATGGAGTCATAAAGACTGGCCAGAATTAGTTCTGCCAGACAGATGTTCTGACGGTGATGCAGTTGGGTGGCCAGAGTGACCATCTTTTTGGTCACTTGCAGGGACTTCGAACAGAACACGAAGCGAGTTAGCCATAAGGCTAGAAACGCTATGTGTTCAACGTCGGACACTGTGTCTGTCGACTTGTCATGAAAGTGGTTGATAAAGGTGGTGAATGTTGGCTTCGTCTCAGAAAAGCCAATTTGGTCCTCCGACATCTCTTCCGGGTCGAAGTAATCTCCGGTTGGTCGAAGTCCAGTGATGGCTGCTACGTCGAAGAGTGTGGGAGTTAACATCCCACATGGAAGGTGAAAGGTGAAGTGAGAGTTATCCCAGAACAGCATCGAAGCTATAAGCATCTCTGGGGAGTAGTTTAAACCTGTCTTCGACAGCATTATTAGGTCAAAGATGCCCATCTCCTTCCAGACTGGAGTTTGATGTTTTTCCAGCTTTGTTAGCCAAGCAACATAGTCCTGGGTGAGATTAGGGCAAGACCTAAAAACTCTAACACTTCTGTTGAAGAAACGAAGGTCGATCTTCTCGTGTGTGGGGTCTTCGTTGTCTTCTGGATCCTTCTTAGCACAAGCTACTGGCTTGAGCTTCTCGACAATGGGAAAGTAGCTCTTGATCTTCAGAGCTTCAGAGATGCTGGGGTTCATGGGTCCAGCCATTGCGAAGATTTGGTTGGAGTATCCAACCGGAATCATCAAGTGACGCGAGTAAGCGTCGCGGACGGAGATATCAGATGGTTCAGGGACCCTTCGTTTCCCTGTAGCGTTCACTACCGGAGCGGTTACAAAAACCTTGGGCTTAGCAAGTTGTTCAGTTGGTGCGTTAGTCTTGGGGGCAGTTGAAGCAGAAGCCATTGTTGAGGATGAAGATGAAGTTGGAAAGGGAAGAGTTTTTCTGCAAAGAGAAACAAGTTTGCACGAAAGCAAGAGAGTTTGAGAGATTGTTTGCGTGAAAAGTCCCACAATGGGATATTCACTACTATTTATAGTAGTAGGAGAAATTCCCAATAACGAGGGCATTAAATGTCATTTAATGCTGCAGGGAGTAGTGGGACGCGTGGCAGCATCCTGTTGTTTTGGCCGTTTCTGCAGAAACAGAGAGACGCAGCGTGCGTCCTCGTTTTTTGAATTTGTCATAATGACAAATTATGAAGTGATGTTTTGGTTCTGCACGCCGTACTGACAGTGACGTCCTAGGATCAAATCAATGATGGTTTCTTGGGATTGCCAATAGTTGGTAAAAAGCAACAAAAAGTGCACAAGTTAACTTGTGACTCAGCGTGGACAAGCAGGTGTCGAATGGCGTTTTCAAAGAATGCCTTTTTTCTTTTCAAGAGTCGAAATAAGGCATTCTTGGGGGGCAATTTGTTGGCTCCTAAATTCGACACCTTTGTTTCAATTGATGACAGCCATTAAAAGCTGAAAGATGCTTTCGACTGGCTAAGCCTGTCGAAGTGCCCGTCGAAAGATGGCCGAATCCTTAGAAGATTTCTTCCAAGGAAGAAGGTTGATTGCCTTCGACGTCGAAGGAGTTTTCGTAGGAGACGTCTCTTGACGAACGTGTTCGATGGTCCAGAGTGGAGCAGTTTGAAATTCAAAGCTTTGGAGGGAAAACGGTTTCCAGCAGTTACTACGTGCGAACGTGCAAGGATCTGGAGTGTCGAGCATGGAGAACGTGACAAGTGGCTTGATCTCGAAGCAGTGTAACTGCCCGACGGTTACTTGGAATGTTTTTGTATAAATAGGAGTAGACGTGTAGTTTCTCGCGGGTGTTCACAATAGATACATAGTCACTCATTTAGATTCAAGTACCCAGTGTGAGCGAACGAATTGTTGAGAAATGTATGTGTGAAACACCAATTTAATCAATTCAAGTCATTTACTTTTCCAGTATTTTACATGCTTTTTCCCTTTAAGATTCCTGTCGAACCTTTACATTCAAGCCTCGTTTATTTTACCAAGCCTTTTCCTTTATGCAATTTACTTTAAACAATTTACTTAAAGCCTTATCCACATTAATTAAACTTCAAAATCAACCTATGTCCATAGGATCAATCTGATCGATCCTGCGAGTAACCAAATAAGTAACCATTTGGAGGATCAGCGGTTGTTTACCAAATCCCCAGGTAAACAGCAAGTACCTAACAGTTATCTACCTACTCAAAAAAATTGTTCTTTTCCTCCTATCCTTTAGACAGTGTTATCCTACTATTAGTGAGTAGGTAACCCTAGTCGTTGGATGTTGAGGGACTATCGAAAGGGGCGTAATTGTCATTGAAGGCAACATGTAAGGATACCTTAGCATTTCGAAGGGACTATCATCATAAGATCATTTCTCGTAGGCAACTCGAAGGACATTTAGGGACTATGATCTTTGTGATGACTTTAAACTGAGGGTCTTTGCTAAGAGTATCCCTATGTTCGATGGACAAGACCACTGTTTCTGAGGCAACCAAGTGAGGTGTACCCTAAGGGTGCATATTTGTAATAGTGTGCTTCTTTCAGATATTTTATCTTGCATTTAATGATCTACTGATTGATTGATTAATCATACTCGCCTAGGTTATTAGCAATTTATATACAAGCATATAAAATATAAAAGCGAGAAATAAATGTCCTATTCTATTACAAGGCTTTGGTGTAGATACATTTATATTTGACTAAAAAACTAAAGTGTAGAAATAAAACTCTAATTAAGCTATTACAAACTGGGCACAGTTACATCAATAATAAAAATAATCGTACGACAAAATAATAACACGTGAGAATTAACTAGAAAAAAGGTTCAAAACCCTAAAAAATCTAATTTGATCATTGAAAAATATTTTTGGGATTTTATGAAAAAAAGAGATTTGATTTTGACCTAATTCTACTAAATTTTAATTAATGAAAAAATATTAGAATTGATTAAAACAATTAATTTGCAAAAATTAATTTATTAAAAAAAACTAAATCCTATTTTTTTGTGATTATTTTCTGATTAAAAAATGATTTGAAATAAAATCAATTAGACTAATTAAATAAAATAAATAATAAAATCAAAGAGAAAAGAAATGGGCCTGAGGGGGTATGAACCCAAATTGGGGGTTGTGTTGCTGAAATTCTGCCCAAGCCCAATCCTGTTGGCCCAAGGCAACGTGAGATCCAGTGTGATTGTGCCAGGAGTGTCCACCATGGGGAGCTTCATTGGAAGCATTAGATCTGGGCGCTGATTGATCCAAGGGCGATGATCTTAAGGCATACAGTGAGCGCGCTTGGAAAGGAAGCATTGAATCTGCAAATAAATTGTGGGAAAAATAATTTGTAGGAGGCAGGGATCGAACCCCTGACCTCCTACACACGCGCGCTTTGAAGACCTTTCCCTTTGCCACTGAGCCAACTCTTCATTTGTTATTATATATAAACAAAATATTATATATGGAATAATGGTTAGTAGCTGTAACAAAAATGTGCGCCAAGTTCAAACTGCCCACTCAGGCTTTGACACGTAATCATCTTCCTTGTTGGACCGTCATTTTAGACTAAGGGTTTTTACCCATAGACATGTTTGTTGCTAAAGACCTGCATAATTCTAAAATCTCCACCAAGAAATATAAATTCAAACCAAATATATAGATCAACTGGGTTTGATCTCGTGAGTACAATGATACTCTTCTTTTGTCCTGATTTTGCCTGAAATAAAAAACCTAAACGAAGCTTCAAACCCTAGCAATGGAAGTCGGTTAAATATACATCAAACACACAATTAATCATGCAAACATGTTCTAAATGGTCACACAAACATAAATGCATACTTGAAATTCGTTTATCATGCGTGTATAGTCAAAATCAAATTCAAGAACAAGAGTAAACCGTGATACTTGTATAGGCTGTTTATGAATGTGTTGACGCGTGAGAGTGGTCCAGATAGCTTCCAAATATGCCCAGGAGTGGATTGCAATCTTTGAAACGCCTTGAATCTCCCTCTAAAGCAAAATTCGATCACCACTTTTTTGTCAAAATTTTGAGATTCTTGTGGGTGTTCTACACGGCCAATCCCTTTTCTTATGATTAGGGTTTGTTATGCATATATAGTAGAACGAATTAGGTTAACAAAACTGAGTTAAATCTTGAGGATTGAGTGAGAAAATATTTGATTTGTGTCTTGTATTTTTTGTTTCTAAAATAGGCCAAATCTTGTTATTTTTATTCCAATCACCACTTGCACGAAATCCTCGATTTGCCAGCTGATTATAGACTCATAATGTGCTCATAAAATCAAATCTTAGATTTTATTTCATTATTCCACTATTTAAATTGATTTATTTTTATTTAAATGAATAAAAAATAAAAACAAATGATAAAAATAATAAAATAATAAGTGGATAAGCTCAGGGGTCGTGGGCCATCTTAGGAACAAGTTTCAAGCAAGAAAACATGGGCCCATTTGGAAAAAAAAATCAATTTTGATCAATGTTGACTTCATGCACATTTCCAGAATTTGGTCAACTTTAGCAATGCATATCTCTCTCATTTTTTATCCTAAGAGGGTGTTCTTGGACTTTTTAAAAATCTTAGGGGGTCCTCTAACAACCCTTTTGGTTTCATCTCAATTGGATATTCCATGTTCATGTAAGGAGCTTTGACCCAAAAAGTGTTTTGTTGACTTTTTGAAATGACCTATAATGTATGAACTTGTATCCTTTGATTGAGGCACTTCTTGACCTTGAGGGATGAAGAGAAGTTATAGGGAATTGGATTCTCTTCAAAATGAGCCTTGTTTGGAAAATTTCTGACAAAGTATGAGAAAGTTATGGTTTGTCAAAGTTTGGTTGACTTTTCCTATAGAAACCCTAATTTGCCATTTTTTACTTTTGATGGGTTAGGGGAATTTCTTGAGGAATCATGATCAACCCTTGATAAAATTATGGAGATTACTTTAAAATGTTGATGTTGACCAAAAATCTTGAAGTTTGACTGTATTTGGGCCACAGTTGACTTTTGACCTAGTACAGTTGATTTTCAGCCATCTGAGCAGTTGATTGAGCAAACTTGTTGTGTAAGGCATGAAACTTGAAATGGATGATCTTGGGGACATATTAGAGAAATGGAGGAAATTTGGGACCCTTGTGACTCAAACATCTTTCTTGAAATTGAAACCCTAATTTAAGGCTTATTGTCTTAAGAGGAGGATTTGTCTGGTCAATCCTTAGTCAACCTTGAGCAATTGAAGATCTTTGGAGGCATGTCTTGATTGAAATGAGAGGGAAAATTTTGGGATACAACAGTCTTCAATTGGCCGGAAAAATACTAAGAGGGTTTCGATCTTTTTTGACAAACAAGTTTCATAGGGATGCCGATAACAATTTTATCGATGCAGAGTGTCCAAAAGCGTATGCAGGCTTGATTTCACTTGAAGAATGGAAAATATTTAAAGAAAAAATAAGAACCTTAGATTTTCAGGATGTGAGTGGCGTGAATCGCCAACGAGCATCAAGTCCCCGTATCCATACAGAAAAGGGTGTATGGTATATGCACGCTTGCAACAAAGATTGGTAAGTATATATATATATATATATATATATATATATATATATATATATATATATATATATATATATATATATATATATATATATATATATATATATATATATATATATATATATATATATATATATATATATATATATATATATATATATATATATATATATATATATATATATATATATATATATATATATATATATATATATATATATATATATATATATATATATATATATATATATATATATATATATATATATATATATATATATATATATATATATATGATATGATATACTTGTTCATCATGTGTTATTATTGATTTATTATTTCTCTTAATGTGTAGTTAGAAGATGAGAAAAGTCAAGAAACATCTCTTCTGGAACATGTTCTGTGGAAGGCTACCCAGGTGGGTAAGGATGGAGTTGTTAAGGAAGATATGCTTCAAATTTATGAGAAATGTGTAAGTATATCAATATTCCTATATTAAATAAAATTTTTATTAAAATACATAATTTATGAGTTTAATCATCACTAATTTATTTTTCTATGCATATGAATTTCAAGAGAGTCTATCTCAATCTTTAACTCAAGCTGAAGACCATGATTGCAGGAGCATACTTAGTCGAGTATTAAATATTCCTGAGTATACCGGTTGTGTGAGG